>WNGS01157105.1:0-15581 GCA_020271785.1 Procambarus virginalis
ATATTAGGGAGAGAAGGAGGGAATTGGGTAGGGGGAGGAGATAGACCCGAGCCCAGCCGGATACCCCTCCTAGTATATATAAACATTGTTTTACTACCTCTCTTAATATCGCGGAGATTCTTCCTGAATACTTTTGAATATTTCCTTGTACCCTCCTACCAGAGGATTTCGTACCCGCAACCGCACAGATTGACAGTTGAAAGGCGGGGCCAAAGAGCCAGAGCTCAACCCCGCAAGACCCACTAGGTGAGTACAGAGACGCTGGTGAGCACCTTACCCCACATCCTGTTCGTTCACAAACAACATTAGAATTAAAACATTTCAGAGGATGAGGGTGGATGAGGATGTGTTCGTGCTCCCTGTCAAAGGACGAACACATCCCATACAGTGTTTCCAGTATTTGGTACATTTTAGGACGGGTTTTCACAAGTGCAAAAACCGTCTGTGGCCGACAAGAAAAAAACACATATTGTACGTCCAAATTGTATACAATTGTGAAGTGTGAGTTTCTCGAGACACGTGAGACTACAGAGGGAGATAGAGACACAGCGAGACACAAGGAAACACAGGGAGACAACGACAGAGAGAGACAGAGACAGAGGGAGACAGATACAGAGGGAGACAGATACAGAGGGAGAAATAGAGACAGAGACATAGGGAGACAGAGAGAGTGTGAGACAGAGCCAGAGGGAGACATATTCAGGGAGACAGAAGCAGTGAGAGAGGCGAAAGGAGACAGGCAGAGCCAGAGGGAGAATTTAGGCAACACAGTAATGTTTAAATTACAGAAGGTGATCCTGGGGTTGGGTGGTGCTTGGACGAGCACAGCTTGCTTGGGTCAGCTATGAGCCTCATCCCCCATTATGTCATATAGCTCAGATTTTTTCCGAAATTATTTTTAAACCTATTTAAACATTTTTTGTTTCTTTAAAAGTTGTTTTTCAATAATAACACTACAAATGTCGAATGATAACCCGAAGCACCGTACCAGGAAAAAGTTGGGCGGCCGGGAGCAGGCGGTGGGCGGCTGGGAGCAGGCGGTGGGCGGCCGGGAGAAGGCGGTGAGCGACGAGGAATATAGCAACGGGGACGTGGTGGGCGGCAGGTACATCGTGCTTGAGAAGCTTGGCAAAGGCGGCTTCAGCAACGCCTACAGCGTGTTCGATATGAGGAGGAACGCCACCCTCGCCCTCAAGGTGGAGAAGGAGGGCAGGCACGCCCTCGAGGCGGAGTTCGGCATTCTCAAACACCTGGAAGCCCTTGGTGTTGACGGAGTGCCTGCCGCCTACGAGTTCTTCAGCTTCAGGAACAACAGTGCAATGACGATGGACATGAAGGGCCCCAACCTGAAGGCTGTGGCTGTGAGCGAGGGCGGCGTTCTCTCCGTGGCGACCATCAGTCTCCTGCTGGTGCAGATCCTGGGCATCCTCCGTCAGGTGCACGACGCCGGGTACGTCCACAGGGACATCAAGCCCCACAACTTCGTCTGCGACCCCGGTAACAGCATAAACGGCTGCTATAAAGTTTATTTGATAGACTTCGGTCTGACGACGCGGTACGTCAACAAGAGCGGCGAGCACCTCCCGCGCGGGGAGAAGGCGTGCCAGAAGGGGACACGAGGCTACATGAGCATCAGCTGCCACAGACAGGGACAACCGTCGCGCCGGGACGACATGGAGTCCCTGGCCTACACCGCCGCCAAGCTCCTGCTGGGGGGCCTGCCCTGGTCGCGCATGCGCCTCAAGATGATGAGTCACAGACGCATTGCCAAGATCAAGGAGAGAATCAGACCGGAAGACATTTTCGCGGGCATGCCAGAGGCGTTCCCCCGCTTCCTGCGGTACGCTCGTAGTCTGAGGTACGATCAGGAGCCTGACTACGTCCCCTGGCAGAGAGTGTTCCTGGAGGTCTCGCAGGAGCAGTAGCATGCGCCGGCAGACGCAAGCGAGGTAAGTAACATCACCTGCGAGCAGGACGCAGGCCGTGGAGGTAACGCCTCCCTTCACAATTATTTCTCGTGAACTTTTTCATTCTTTTACTTATTTTGATTTTTTTTCTTTGCTTCTATTGGAGGAGCTGGTACCCTTGCCAAGGGCATCGCCTCTGGGGCACCAGTAAGACGCATCGACCCATGACCACATTGGAAGTGTGGCCAAATCACCAGTGTTGGGTGTTACGTGCTGGGCCTTACGCGTTGGGCGTTGAGCGTTACGCGCTGGGCCTTACGCGTTGGGCATTACGCGTTGAGCGTTACGTGTTGGGCGTTACGTGTTGGGCGTTACGTGTTGGGCGTTACGTGTCGGGCGTTACGTGTCGGGGGTTACATGTCGGGCGGCTGTCCTCCTACGATTCCGCAATGTCAAGAAACTGTCGTTCAAAAGTGCTCTTATCCTAACCTACCAGAAGGCCCAAAACAGAAAACGGAACAGTATGCCAATTTTGCGAGTCGCTACTGTTTTCTAGTAAGATCATCTTTGGCCTTAGGTAAAGTATGCGTCAAAATGCGACATTCTAGTAGGAGGACAGGTTACGGAGTTAAATAGCCGAGCTCAGTACGCATATGCATGCGAAATGGTCATCTCTTTCATAAAGAACAATAATTTTAGAAAGAAAGAGTAATTAACTAAACTCTATATTTCTTAAACATGTATGGGAGATTCATGTTTAAGCTTGCAATCGACACTAGGAGTCATGATGACTGGGAATTTTCTGGCTAAATTATGCCTTACTATAGAAACGCTAACGGTGTTAATTCTACATATTAGTAGTGTTAGTAATTACTATGGGCTAATGCAATAATGATGTATTATAATACAAAAATGTTGCGTTAGTGTTGGAAACTTTCCAACACCTTACCCCTAAATGTCAACCCATGTCTTACTACTGTATTTTTAAACAATTGTTGACCAACTTGTATATTGGCTATTTTCTACCATGTTCCCCCCTTTTTTATCTTTTATTTTATTTTTTTTTTCAACGCAATTTATACTTTAAGCTCAATTACTATTAAGTTTTAGTCTAAGTGTTTTTTCCCCACCTCACCTTGCCTGAAACGCTAAGCGTACTAGTGGCTTTAGATATTGTATGTACTAGCTCTATCTATAGATCCAACTTTATGTTTGTAAAACAACTATGTATGTACTTTTCTGAATAAAATTTACTTTACTTATTATGTCTTCTCGCTCCCTCCCGACTCCTCCTCTTCCCCTCCCTCCACTTTCCCTAGCTCCGTCCACCTTCCCTCCCTCCCCTTCCCTTCTCCACCTTCCCTTCCTCCACCCCTTCCCCCACCTTCCCTTCCTCCACCTTCCCTTCCTCCACCTTCAATTCCTCCACCTTCCCTCCCTCCACCTTCCCTCCCTCCCCCTTCCCTCCCTCCACCTTCCCTCCCTCCACCTTCCCTCCCTCCACTTCCCTCCCTCCACCTCCTGATCTGTAACGCGACGCCAACACTGAAAATTTACTCTACCATATTTATCCAGGAAGAGCAATAGAAGATAATGACATACCAATATTATATTTTGAACGAGGTTATTGCGCATTGCTCTCCATGGAATGGGGAGCAGCGGGGAGGGGAATGGGGAGTTGCCGGAAGGGGAATGGGCGAGAAGAGGCTTGCATGACCTCTTCTTTCTATGTTCTCAACGACAGCCATGTGGACCCGTCTTGTTTCCTCTCTGGTCCCCAGGCCGCCACAACCATACGGTGGTGGTAATGTCAGACCTGAGAGGCTTCCCTATAACGTTTTTCCCTCGGAGTGTGAGGTCATATGTTCGGTGTGGGCCTGTGCTATATTGACGGGTAAATGAACACTCATATTGAGTTTACACAGGGAAGACTGTTATAACAGCTGGGATTAATGATGCTCTAGGCGTCTAGGGGATGGAGGGGCCTTGGACCTCCATAGTGTCTGGCCACGGACCACCATAGTGTCTGGCCACGGACCACCATTGTGTCTGGCCACGGACCATCATTGTGTCTGGCCACGGACCACCAGTGTCTGGCCACGGACCACCATTGTGTCTGGCCACGGACCACCATAGTGTCTGGCCATGGACCTCCATAGTGTCTGGCCACGGACCACCATAGTGTCTGGCCACGGACCATCATTGTGTCTGGCCACGGACCACCAGTGTCTGGCCACGGACCACCATTGTGTCTGGCCACGGACCATCATAGTGTCTGGCCATGGACTTCCATAGTGTCTGGCCACGGACCTCCATAGTGTCTGGCCTGGGCCTCCATAGTGTCTGGCCACGGACCACCATAGTGTCTGGCCACGGACCACCATAGTGTCTGGCCACGGACCACCATAGTGTCTGGCCACGGACCACCATAGTGTCTGGCCACGGACCACCATAGTGTCTGGCCACGGACCACCATAGTGTCTGGCCACGGACCACCATAGTGTCTGGCCCTGGACCACCATAGTGTCTGGCCCTGGACCACCATAGTGTACGGCCACGGACCACCATAGTGTCTGGCCACGGACCACCATAGTGTCTGGCCACGGACCACCATAGTGTCTGGCCACGGACCACCATAGTGTCTGGCCACGGACCACCATAGTGTCTGGCCACGGACCACCATAGTGTCTGGCCACGGACCACCATAGTGTACGGCCACGGACCACCATAATGTCTGGCCCTGGACCATTATAGTGTCTGGCCCTGGACCACCATAGTGTCTGGCCCTGGACCACCATAATGTCTGTCCATGGACCACCATAGTGTCTGGCCCTGGACCACCATACTGTCTGGCCCTGGACCACCATAGTGTCTGGCCATGGACCACCATAGTGTCTGGCCCTGGACCACCATAATGTCTGGCCATGGACCACCATAGTGTCTGGCCATGAACCACCATAGTGTCTGGCCCTGGACCACCATAGTGTCTGGCCCTGGACCACCATAGTGTCTGGCCCTGGACCACCATAATGTCTGGCCATGGACCACCATAGTGTCTGGCCATGGACCACCATAGTGTCTGGCCCTGGACCACCATAGTGTCTGGCCCTGGACCACCATAATGTCTGGCCATGGACCACAATAGTGTCTGGCCACGGACCACCATAGTGTCTGGCCCTGGACCACCATAGTGTCTGGCCATGGACCACCATAGTGTCTGGCCCTGGACCACCATAATGTCTGGCCATGGACCACCATAGTGTCTGGCCCTGGACCACCATAATGTCTGGCCATGGACCACCATAGTGTCTGGCCATGGACCACCATAGTGTCTGGCCATGGACCACCATAGTGTCTGGCCATGGACCACCATAGTGTCTGGCCATGGACCACCATAGTGTCGGGCCATGGACCACCATTGTGTCGGGCCATGGACCACCATTGTGTCGGGCCTTGGACCACCATAGTGTCGGGCCTTGGACCACCATAGTGTCTGGCCATGGACCACCATAGTGTCGGGCCATGGACCACCATTGTGTCGGGCCATGGACCACCATAGTGTCGGGCCATGGACCACCATAGTGTCTGGCCACCAATATAACTTATAACAAATAGACACAATAACCACACCACAACCAGGAAGACCCTAGCCAGGGGATCCCAGGCAGGGGCCCCCAGCCAGGGGACCCAGCCATGGCACCCGGCCCAGGCAGGGGACCCCAGTAATGGTATCCCAGCCATGGAACCCCAGCCATGGTACCCCAGCCAGGGGACCCCAGCACCAGCTCAGCAGACAGCGACAACGCTACGAGTGGACCCACTCACACCGAGCAGGTTTCCGTCTCCAGACTGGAGATAGATGGTCCGGTATTGGCAAGAAGTCGCTGCAGGAAGTTCTTTTGCGGCTCTCCAGCGGAGCTGAGAGCTGATACGAATTGGAAAAGTTTTAATGATAGGCAGCAGACATGGAGGATCTTGTTAATGATCTCCGGGCATTACCTGCAGGAAGCTGGCCAGCGGCCGAGCTCCAGGGGTGGAAGATGGCCAGCGGCCGAGCTCCAGGGGTGGAAGATGGCCAGCGGCCGAGTCTCGTGGTGGAAGATGGCCAGCGGCCGAGCTCCAGGGGTGGAAGATGGCCAGCGGCCGAGTCTCGTGGTGGAAGATGGCCAGCGGCCGAGCTCCAAGGGTGGAAGATGGCCAGCGACCAAGCTCCAGGGGTGGACGAAGGCCAGCGGCAGAGCTCCAGGGGTCGAAGATGGCCAGCGGCAGACCTCCAGGGGTGGAAGATGGCCAGCGGCCGAGCTCCAGGGGTGGACGATGGCCAGCGGCCGAGCTCCAATGGTGGAAGATGGCCAGCGACCAAGCTCCAGGGGCGGAAGATGGCCAGCGGCAGAGCTCCAAGGGTGGAAGATGGCCAGCGGCCGAGCTCCAATGGTGGAAGATGGCCAGCGACCAAGCTCCAGGGGTGGACGATGGCCAGCGGCAGAGCTCCAAGGGTGGAAGATGGCCAGCGGCCGAGCTCCAGGGGTGGAAGATGGCCAGCGGCCGAGCTCCAGGGGTGGAAGATGGCCAGCGGCCGAGTCCCGTGGTGGAAGATGGCCAGCGGCCGAGTCTCCCGGGGTGGAAGATGGCCAGCGGCCGAGTCTCCCGGGGTGGAAGATGGTCAGCGGCCGAGTCTCCCGGGGTGGAAGATGGCCAGCGGCCGAGTCTCCCAGGGTGGAAGATGGCCAGCGGCCGAGTCCCGGGGTGGAAGATGGCCAGCGGCCGAGTCTCCCAGGGTGGAAGATGGCCAGCGGCCGAGTCTCCCGGGTGGAAGATGGCCAGCGGCCGAGTCTCCGGGTGGAAGAGTGCCTTCCCTTGCAACCACGTTCTCACCTGTGGACCCCTTACAACCTGCAAGTTGTGACCTGTAGACCCCTACAACAAAGTTCTGACCTGTGGACCCTCTACAACCAAGTTGTGACCTGTGGACCCCCTACAACCACGTTCTGACCTGTGGACCCTCTACAACCAAGTTGTGACCTGTGGACCCCTACAACCACGTTCTGACCTGTGGATCCCCCACAACCAGTTGTGGACCTGTGGACCCCCTACAACCACGTTCTGACCTGTGGATCCCCCACAACCAAGTTGTGACCTGTGGACCCTCTACAACCCAAGTTGTGACCTGTGACCCTCTACAACCAATTGTGACCTGTGGACCCCCTACAACCACGTTCTGACCTGTGGATCCCCTACAACCAAGTTGTGACCTGTGGACCCTCTACAACCAAGTTGTGACCTGTGGACCCCTACAACCAAGTTGTGACCTGTGGACCCTCTACACCCAAGTTGTGACCTGTGGACCCCTACAACCAAATTGTGACCTGTGGACCCCCTACAACCACGTTCTGACCTGTGGATCCCCTACAACCAAGTTGTGACCTGTGGACCCTCTACAACCAAGTTGTGACCTGTGGACCCTCTACAACCAAGTTCTGACCTGTGGACCCCTACAACCACGTTCTGACCTGTGGATCCCCCACAACCAAGTTGTGACCTGTGGATCCCCCACAACCAAGTTGTGACCTGTGGACCCTCTACAACCTGCAAGTTGTGACCTGTGGACCCTCTATAACCAAGTTCTGACCTGTGGACCCCCTACAACCTGCAAGTTCTGACCTGTGGACCCCTACAACCTGCAAGTTCTGACCTGTGGACCCCCCTACAACCAAGTTCTGACCTGTGGACCCCCTGCAACCTGCAAGTTCTGACCTGTGGACCCCCCCTACAACCTGCAAGTTCTGACCTGTGGACCCCCTACAACCAAGTCCTGACCTGTGGACCCCCTACAACCTGCAAGTTCTGACCTGTGGACCCCCCTACAACCTGCAAGTTCTGACCTGTGGACCCCCCCTACAACCTGCAAGTTCTGACCTGTGGACCCCCTACAACCAAGTTCTGACCTGAGGACCCCCTACAACCAAGTTCTGACCTGTGGACCCCCCTACAACCAAGTTCTGACCTTGGACCCCCTACAACCTGCAAGTTCTGACCTGTGGACCCCCTACAACCAAGTTCTGACCTGTGGACCCCCTACAACCAAGTTCTGACCTGTGGACCCCCTACAACCAAGTTCTGACCTGTGGACCCCCCTACAACCTGCAAGTTCTGACCTGTGGACCCCCTACAACCAAGTTCTGACCTGTGGACCCCCTACAACCAAGTTCTGACCTGTGGACCCCCTACAACCAAGTTCTGACCTGTGGATCCCCTACAACCAAGTTCTGACCTTGGACCCCTACAACCTGCAAGTTCTGACCTGTGGACCCCCTACAACCAAGTTCTGACCTGTGGACCCCCCTACAACCAAGTTCTGACCTGTGGACCCCCTACAACCAAGTTCTGACCTGTGGACCCCCTACACCTGCAAGTTCTGACCTGTGGACCCCCCCTACAACCAAGTTGTGACCTGTGGACCCCCTACAACCAAGTTCTGACCTGTGGACCCCCCTACAACCAAGTTCTGACCTGTGGTGTGGTCGTATACAACAAATAGATCGAGCTAGCAAGACTGACGACAACCCTTGCTGGGACAACATTCCGGTGTCACAAGCCCGACATTATTAGTCTCAGATGACAATGCGGGTCAGTGGTCCTAGCTGAGACCTCTGTGGCGAATTCTGACTCGTGGAATTTTTTAATTTATTTTAATTTATTAATTAATTGAATTCAAAATTATAATTTATAATTGAGAACGTAAGAAGATGGTTCGGGTCACGTGTATGAACATGGCTGCCTAGCGTGCTTCCTTACGAGAGATTGGCTGGTTATACAATGGCGTTCTCTTTCCTTCCCCGGGTCTCGTGATGCCTCAACAAACGGTTCAATTCTCGGCTCATTTATGGACGCAGGTGGGGGAGGTGTTGGTTTTAATTATTATACTATTTAATTCAGTCACAGGGAACAATTTTTTATTGTTTATAATGCTGGATAGGAAGTTTTAAGTAATTAATATTGATGTAGATATTTTATGGTACATTTTCTAGTAACATGGCAATCATTTCTCATTTTTTCGGAGAAAAATGCCGCAAGCCTAATATTATTATTGACATGAGTAACTAAGATAATGGTGTTAGTATGGGTTAATTGATTAGAAACAAGAACAGCAGCTCAATCATCTGCATATTGCAACTAAAATTATTAAAAGATGTCTGTTTTTTCCAACAACATCCACTTCCCCCCCTCGCTTATAAAACGGTTCATATTTTGCTACAGTACAATACAGTCCATGGAATCAGTCCCATGGACCCCCTAGAAGTTCTTCTCTGGATCCCCAGCTGGGAACAACTGCCCTGGCCAATCTACACCAACTTCCCCCAAGTTGCAGCCCCACAATAGTTGCCTATTCCCGGGTATCTGTTTACTACTTGGTGAACAGTCGCATCAGGTGAATGGAAAGCGTACTTATCTGTCACTGTCCTGCCCGAGGATCGAAGCTGGGATCCCAAGTTTTGAGTCTGCAAAGTCTGCAGTTGAAGCACAGATGCTGTCAGGAGACAGATTTTTCCTGCTCCCTCGTGCACTGGATGAAGTACAAAATTGCATAGTGCACCAGTGATGTGCACCGTGATTCAACTTTCTGAATATAGCGACCAACGAATTCACGAATATAGCTGAATTCACGACCAACACAGTCGTGTTGGGTATCGTTAGACAGCCCGTGACATTTGCTAGCCATTGATGTCATTCTGATCGCTGTATCAGGTCTGTGAAGGAATTACAAGAGGGAGTTGATTTCAGGGAAATTTTTGTTCAAGTCAAGTGTAGAGAGGGTGGTATGGGGGGTTAACGGCTGTAGACTACACCCCCCATCACGTGTTCACCTCATGAGAGAGAGGGTAGCGTCGTGAGGCAGGTACGCCATTGGCTAATGCGCTTGGATCTCAGGAATGCTGAACCTTGATTGGTCAAGATGCCGAGGGGTACCACATGGCATCCCGGAGACGTCTTGGTGCCAAAATTATTCTTACCAGGAACGTTGCTAGAGAAGGACGTACTTTCTCGTGCTAAAACCAAGCACCGGGAAATACCACCTGAAACGTTACTAAAGTCACGCTCATCGTCGTGCTATCTTCCCGGGTGCCGTTCGTAAGAATCCGGCATCGCGGGAAGGTGTATTCAACAATATTACGCGAGTGAACTTTGTGATACGTCACCAAGCCGCGTGAATCGTGAGACGCCAGCTCAGAGCAACTGGACTGAGAGAGGCTGTATCGACTCGTGGTAGTGTCATCCGTCATCTGTTTGTACTTATGCTTCAAGGAATTGCAGCTAGGCTATCGAGAGAAGGTTTCAGTGTTGAGAGAAACTTTAAATTCATAATTCCGAGGAATTAGCAGTGAACTGTGAAGGACTCTGTCTCTTGTACCGTCGTGCCGTGTAACACCGGGTACCGTCGTATCCTAGAGTACCATGTCAAGTGGATGGGCGTGGTACCGCATTCCAGCTGTGTCTGTGTGTGTGATCTGTTGTGCGCGCACCCCTGGCTGCCTTAAGCCGCGTGTGTCCGCGCCACAAGTTCAAGTTCAAGTATGTTTATTGAGATAAGAAAGAAATACATCTCAAAGGGATAGAGTAGCTTAGGCTATTTCTACCCCCCCAAAAAGCCTGTCCGTAGTAGCGTTACATAGCCCGTTACTACCTGTCCACTCGTAGCGTTACATAACCCGTATACAAGTCACATTTTCTCTCCTACACAACCCTCCCCCCAGGAAAAAATATCTGTGGGCGAGTCCCTCATGCCAGACATATACATGTTCTTTGTGCCCGTAACTCGTAATAAATATGTAATTTATGAAAAGGAAAATTGAATTGATCATAGCAAGATATTATTGCAGTAGTTATTATGTACATAAACACTGGTGAACATCAATTGTTTGAAAACTAAGGAAACCTTGGTCCTCCTCGGCCTTAACCTTGGTCCTCCTCGGCCTTAACCTTGGTCCTCCTCGGCCTTAACCTTGGTCCTCCTCGGCCTTAACCTTGGTCCTCCTCGGCCTTAACCTTGGTCCCCCTTGGCCTTAACCTTGGTCCTCCTCGGCCTTAACCTTGGTCCTCCTCGGCCTTAACCTTGGTCCTCCTCGGCCTTAACCTTGGTCCTCCTCGGCCTTAACCTTGGTCCTCCTCGGCCTTAACCTTGGTCCCCCTTGGCCTTAACCTTGGTCCTCCTCGGCCTTAACCTTGGTCCTCCTCGGCCTTAACCTTGGTCCTCCTCGGCCTTAACCATGGTCCTCCTCGGCCTTAACCTTGGTCCTCCTCGGCCTTAACCTTGGTCCTCCTTGGCCTTAACCTTGGTCCTCCTCGGCCTTAACCTTGGTCCTCCTCGGCCTTAACCTTGGTCCTCGGCCTTAACCTTGGTCCTCCTCGGCCTTAACCTTGGTCCTCCTCGGCTTTAACCTTGGTCCTCCTCGGCCTTAACCTTGGTCCTCCTCGGCCTTAACCTTGGTCCTCCTTGGCCTTAACCTTGGTCCTCCTCGGCCTTAACCTTGGTCCTCCTTGGCCTTAACCTTGGTCCTCCTTGGCCTTAACCTTGGTCCTCCTCGGCCTTAACCTTGGTCCTCCTCGGCCTTAACCTTGGTCCTCCTTGGCCTTAACCTTGGTCCTCCTTGGCCTTAACCTTGGTCCTCCTCGGCCTTAACCTTGGTCCTCCTCGGCCTTAACCTTGGTCCTCCTTGGCCTTAACCTTGGTCCTCCTTGGCCTTAACCTTGGTCCTCCTTGGCCTTAACCTTGGTCCTCCTCGGCCTAGAGGACTCACCAGCCTGATGGTGCCTATACATCCTCAGTGTGTCTCTAATTGGCATTAAATATATATTTTGTGAAAAAGACAAATAAAGTAATATCACAGTATGATGTATATGAATAAATATTAAGTAAAGAGAAACTACTAAGTAACATAACATAGAAAAGCCAATGTCTGGTTATAAGCAAGCTATCTTTTATATATATTTTTTACTAAATGTTGTTCACCAATAAGGTTGTCAATTATTTATTTAATTCTAGGCCTACATATTAAATGATTAATGCCAAATAAAATACTGAACACTAAGCCAATAAAATTTACTTTGGTTAGATTTCTTAATCAGACTTTCTTGTCGTTCAGCATACTTGCCGTAACACTGAACTGTTGGTCTTGGAAACAGCCTATCCAAACGAAATGTCCATCCAAAAATATAAAATACTAAATAATGAAGACAAAACCCTTACCTAACCTCACCTAGGCCAGTTTTATGTAATGAAGTACATATTTGAATATGGTCAACACTGACCTGAAGTCATTCAGTTTATATTATTTACTTAAACAGGTTATATCCAAAATTCTGACAGTCTTATCAAAAATATAATGGATATATATTAATTAAGTATACCCTTAGCTGGGGACTTGACATTATTCAGTACATGTTATATTTCATATATGGGAATCTCATCTTTCTAATTTCATGTATACTTAAAACTTACATCCATGAATAATTTGCAGTTTACTTAACCTTGAAAAGTAACTCAATTATGAAGGTACAACCATTTATGAATAGAGTTACTGAATGATTAACAAATTCATGTTAATTTGTTAATTAAAATATAAGATAAAATTAAACATTTCTAATACACGACTTATTTGTGAATAAGTGAATAATATATTTTAAATTTTAAAATTTTCTAGGATTACCCAACCAATTATTATTCAATAGAATCCACTTTTGATTGAAGTTGCAAAGAAATAGTAGATAATACAACACTGGATATATTATTTTTCTCTAGCCTTCTCTTAGAATATTAACACTTCTAAATTATCCTCTACTCTGGATTGGTGTTGAATTGAGTTTTAGGCCTATCAACTGCACCATGGTCATTAATACCGCGGCTGTAGTTCACTGACCAACTAGCAAGTATACTTTATACTCAACATGATTTTTGGCGAAAAAAGATATCAGTATACCGGGTATATCGAGCAGTGGGGTAACCCTCTGCGTCAACATGTCAACTCATTTTGTTGACATGTATCAGCTAATATAAGACTTCCGTGATTGGTCAGTTGTCTAGCTGAGCCGGCAGCGTGATTGGCTAAGCGATAAGGACCAATGCTACCGTCACTCTGATTGGTCAAAGTAAATGTAGTGGTGACCTCTGACGAGAAGCAGGTGAACTAGATCCCAGCCCAAAGTAACCTCAAAAGAAAACTGGTAAATCGTGCGTAGGAGGGTCTTCTTACAGGGTTCTAAGAACCTACATAACGCATTATGGAGGTTCTTAAGAACATAAATAAATACATGACGCTTCGTGAATTAATGGTCAGACCACTGTGGAACAACACCCTCGTACTTTGTCTCCATTTCGGGGATAAAAACGATTGCCTAATCGTTAATATACGAGCCTCATCAACCCACCTAACCTATCGAATCTGATTCCTCAGAAAACGTAGATATTTGCGAGCTGTTATTTTTCTCAAGGAGTTTCATTTGTAACATTGATTGTGATATTGTAAACAAACACAACTTGTTAGTTGAGAGGTCCAGTGTGACCCACCATGACTGCTTGTGACCCACCATGACCTGCTTGTGACCCACCATGACCTGCTTGTGACCCACCATGACCTGCTTGTGACCCACCATGACCTGCTTGTGACCCACCATGACCTGCTTGTGACCCACCATGACCTGCTTGTGACCCACCATGACCTGCTTGTGACCCACCATGACCTGCTTGTGACCCACCATGACCTGCTTGTGACCCACCATGACCTGCTTGTGACCCACCATGACCTGCTTGTGACCCACCATGACCTGCTTGTACCCCACCATGACCTGCTTGTAACCCACCATGACCTGCTTGTGACCCACCATGACCTCTTGTAACCCACCATGACCTGCTTGTAACCCACCATGACCTGCTTGTACCCACCATGACCTGCTTGTAACCCACCATGACCTGCTTGTAACCCACCATGACCTGCTGTAACCCACCATGCTGCTTGTAACCACCATGACCTGCTTAACCCACCATGACCTGCTTGTAACCCCATGACCTGCTTGTAACCACCATGACCTGCTTGTAACCCACCATGACCTGCTTGTAACCCACCATGACCTGCTTGTGACCCACCATGACCTGCTTGTAACCCACCATGACCTGCTTGTGACCCACCATGACCTGCTTGTGAACCACCATGACCTGCTTGTAACCCACCATGACCTGCTTGTGACCCACCATGACCTGCTTGTAACCCACCATGACCTGCTTGTAACCCACCATGACCTGCTTGTAACCCACCATGACCTTCTTCCAGCCTTAAGTAACCCATCGCCAGCTGGTCACAAAAAACTTGCAATATAAAAAGTTTAACAGCGTGTCCTTGTTGCTCAAAGTTCGAACTTCGACGTTCTGGATATAAGTTTTTTCTCTCGGTGAAGGAAACCTTCGTTCCGGTTCATTTATCGACGGTCGTTTTTTTTAAGCTTTACTACCTGAGTCTGTTTGTGGTGTTTGTTTTGTCCGCGCTTGTGTGTTGTGGAGGCGGTCACCCGTGCACTCTACTGCTGGCAGACGTGCACCCTCTAGTGCACGACCTCTACTAGAGAGCCTCTAAAAGATAGCACCAAAAAGAGCTACTTCAAATGAGCCTGTACAAAACAGCCTCTAAAAGGAAGCCTTAAAAACAGAGCCTCTACAAGAGAGCATTCACAAGAGAGCCTCAACAAGAGAGCCTTCACAAGAGCCCTCTACAAGAGAGCCTTCACAAGAGAGCCTCTTCCAGAGGGCCTCTATGTAACGAGAGAGCAGTACATCGTAGAACAACATGAACAGCCACATAGGCGCGTCGCCAGACAGTGAACGCAGTACAATAAAACACTCACTCACACCTCAGAGAGCGCTAACCAAGAGGACAGGCCAACTCGGGTTCACAGTGACGCGGTTACGAGGTTCTCAGATACGATGCTGTCCTGCTAATCCACAGAGATTAATCCTTCCACATCAAATGCATGCCGAACACCCCTCGCTCAGCTGGAGAGCAGATCACGCCTGGTACAGAACAGTGGGAGAAGAAGAGTGGGGTGGAAGTGTGTTTGTGGCTACGGGAAGAACATCGCCTCAAGGTCACACGTGAGAACCACTGGTATTAGTAAGTAAGGTTCTCTTGTACGAAAGCAACTTACCATTCAATTATCTTTGCCTCTGTTAGGGAGCATAGTTAGGATTGGTCTTCCTAAAATAATTTTTCCTGCCTCTACTCTACACAAACGCCGTCTTGCCGACACGGCTCTGATACACAAACTACCCACTTGAACCTGAGTCCTGGCTTTCTTGCTGTTGACTCTTCCCTTTCAGAGTATATACTCAAGTGTTCTAAACTTTCTAAACAAACGTGACCTAACATAAGCCTATCCTTCCTTTTAACTTTATTTTTTCTTTCTCTTGTTTTCTCTTACGATCATTTTCTTATTCCTATTATTACACCTTACCATCCATACGTTTTATTGTTGTTTTAGATTCAGCCACTCAGAACATAAAATTCCAAGTAGCACGGGCTATGGTGCCCGTAAGTGGAGGCTCTTTGGAGCCGTTATATGTATCAATGGCTGATACTGGAGATCTGGGAGGATGTGAGTCTTCAGTCCTGGAGGGCTGGCTGTACCAGT
>WNGS01157115.1:0-13496 GCA_020271785.1 Procambarus virginalis
CGAATTATTATTCTTACTTATGCGGGCAATAGAGGTGTCAACCGGCACACGTGTGTCAACACACAGGGGGTGTCAACAGGCAAGAGTGTGTCAACAGACAAGAGTGTGTCAACAGGCAAGAGTGTGTCAACAGACAAGAGTGTGTCACAGACAAGAGTGTGTCATCAGACAGAGTGTGTCAACAGGCAAGAGTGTGTCAACAGGCAAGAGTGTGTCAACAGGCAAGAGGTGTCAACAGACAAGAGTGTGTCAACAGGCAAGAGTGTGTCAACAGACAAGAGTGTGTCAACAGACAAGAGTGTATCAACAGACAAGAGAGTGTCAACAGACAAGAGTGTGTCAACAGGCAAGAGTGTGTCAACAGACAAGAGTGTGTCAACAGACAAGAGTGAGTCAACAGACAAGAGTGTGTTAACAGACAAGTGTGTCAACAGACAAGAGTGTGTCAACAGACAAGAGTGTGTCAACAGACAAGAGTGTGTCAACAGACAAGAGGTGTGTCAACAGACAAGAGTGAGTCAACAGACAAGAGTGTGTCAACAGGCAAGAACGTGTCAACAGACAAGAGTGTGTCAACAGGCAAGAGTGTGTCAACAGACAAGAGTGTGTCAACAGGAAGAGTGTGTCAACAAACAAGAGTGTGTCAACAGACAAGAGTGTGTCAACAGGCAAGAGTGTGTCAACAGACAAGAGTGTGTCAAGAGACAAGAGTGTGTCAACAGCAAGAGTGTGTCAACAGACAAGAGTGTGTCAACAGGCAAGAGTGTGTCAACAAACAAGAGTGTGTCAACAGACAAGAGTGTGTCAACAGGCAAGAGTGTGTCAACAGACAAGAGTGTGTCAACAGACAAGAGTGTGTCAACAGGCAAGCGTGTGTCAACACAAGAGTGTGTCAACAGGCAAGAGTGTGTCAACAGACAAGAGTGTGTCAACAAACAAGAGTGTGTCAACAGGCAAGCGTGTGTCAACAGACAAGAGTGTGTCAAAAAACAAGAGTGTGTCAACAGACAAGAGTGTGTCAACAGACAAGAGTGTGTCAACAGACAAGAGTGTGTCATCAGACAAGAGTGTGTCACCAGACAAGAGTGTGTCCACAGACAAGAGTGTGTCAACAGGCAAGAACGTGTCAACAGACAAGAGTGTGTCAACAGACAAGAGTGTGTCAAAGGCAAGATTGTATCAACAGGCAAGAGTGTGTCAACAGGCAAGAGTGTGTCAACAGGCAAGAGTGTGTCAACAGACAAGAGTGTGTCAACAAACAAATGTGTGTGTAACAGGCAAGAGTGTGTCAACAGACAAGAGTTGTCAACAGACATGAGTGTGTCAACAGACAAGAGTGTGTCAACAGACAAGAGTGTGTCAACAGGCAAGAGTGTGTCAACAGGCAAGATTGTATCAACAGGCAAGAGTGTGTCAACAGGCAAGAGTGTGTCAATAGACAAGAGTTTTTCAACAGACAAGAGTGTGTCAACAAACAAGAGTGTGTCAACAAACAAGAGTGTGTCAACAAACAAGAGTGTGTCAACAGACAAGAGTTTTTCAACAGACAAGAGTGTGTCAACAAACAAGAGTGTGTCAACAGTCAAGAGCATGTCAACAAACAAGAGTGTGTCAACAAACAAGAGTGTGTCAACAGACAAGAGTTTTTCAACAGACAAGAGTGTGTCAACAGACAAGAGTGTGTCAACAGACAAGAGTGTGTCAACAGACAAGCGTGTGTCAACAGACAAGAGCATGTCAACAAACAAGAGTGTGTCAACAGACAAGAGTTTTTCAACAGACAAGAGTGTGTCAACAGACAAGAGTGTGTCACCAGACAAGAGTGTGTCAACAGACAAGAGTGTGTCAACAGACAAGAGTGTGTCAACAGACAAGAGTGTGTCACCAGACAAGAGTGTGTCACCAGACAAGAGTGTGTCAACAGACAAGAGTGTGTCAACAGACAAGAGTGTGTCACCAGACAAGAGTGTGTCAACAGACAAGAGTGTGTCAACAGACAAGAGTGTGTCAACAGACAAGAGTGTGTCACCAGACAAGAGTGTGTCAACAGACAAGAGTGTGTCACCAGACAAGAGTGTGTCACCAGACAAGAGTGTGTCACCAGACAAGAGTGTGTCAACAGACAAGAGTGTGTCAACAGACAAGAGTGTGTCACCAGACAAGAGTGTGTCAACAGACAAGAGTGTGACATACTCATATTTGCTGACACACTCTTGTCCGCGGACAAGGAAAAAAAGTTTGGAAAAGTTGTTTGGAAAATATTTAGTTGTGTATCCGGTGTACAATTCCGGAAAATCGTCGTGGGGTTCTGAATATGACCCTGGCACGCAGTTTTCTTTTAAATTGTGATGACTTTAATCAGCCTATGTTCATCCCGTACCCATGACCATTCCCTTTGCCTACATGGATGAGGAATTAATATACACATGGAATATACTGGAGGGCCAAGTTACAAATCTACACAGTAAAATAATAATGTACTGGAGTGAACAAGAGTGTATCAACAGAGATATGCAAGAAAATGCAGTATAGAACTAGTAAAGAGCAGAGGTGCCATAGGCACAATCAGAGAACACTGTATAAACATCAGAGGTCCGCGGTTGTTCAACGTCCTCCCAGCGACTGTAAGAAATATTGCCGGAACAACCGTGGACATCTTCAAGAGAAAACTAGACTGTTTTCTAAAAGAAGTTCCGGTTCAGCCGGGCTGTGGTGGGTATGTGGGCCTGCGGGCCGCTGCAAGCAACAGCCTGGTGGACCAAACTCTCACAAGTCGAGCCTGGCCTCGGGCCGGGCTTGGGCAGTAAAAGAACTCCCAGAACCCCATCAAGCAGGCTAGCCCCAAACGTCTAGCTTCCATCTATGGACAGACATTCAGAGAGACAGACATTCAGAGACACATTCTCTTTTATTTATGTGAGATTACCTATATTCACGTGATGAACATGACAGAGAAGAGGTACTGCTTCACATTTGGTGAATGTGAGACTACCTATATTCACGTGATGAACGTGAAAGAGAAGAGGTATTATTGCACATTTGGTGAATGTGAGAGAGAAAGAGAACCGATGTTCATGTGATGAATATAATAGAGATGAAGTAATGTGTTTTAAATGGTGAATGTGTGAGAGAAAAAGTATCAATAGCACCATGAAACTTGATGGCGATAATATTTGTCCTATTAATTATGCAGCAATAGAAAGTTTGGAAAGCTAATTAATTATGATCATTTACATTATTTTTAATGACAAATTGAAAAATATGGCACGGACATTTGTAAAAAATATTAAGTGTCAATGAATCATGTTATTGGACTTAATGGATTTGGACTTAATTAATGGACTTGGAGATATAAAGTCACACGAAATACTTACGTAAGTCATGTATGCGATCCAGGCGCGGTAAGTGAGGTATGAGGACAACAAGTTCAGGTAGCGAGAGGCTGAGTGTCAGTTCCGCGAGAGTGTTGGGCAGGCGGGGTATGGCTCCCTCAGACAAGTGACTCTCAAACCTGTCTAAGCTACACTCATTCACATATGGGACTAATAGAACAAGAACCCGGCAATGTGATGTTATAGTGGCCAGAATACGCCTGGGATATAGACGTATCTGGCAGCTTTCTCAAAACCCAAATGTCGAGTACACAATGTGTCAACTTTGTGAAAGAGAAAACATGCACTCTCTTGAACATTATATTGTAGAATGTCCCATACTGGCTGACTTTCGCCCTCCTGGGCTGAGGTATGCTGAACTGTGTAATTATTATATGAGTACTGGAACACTTGATGATATATTGGACTTGTATCCAAGATTGACCATGTAATGTATCATTTATACAATGTATGTATGTGATATAACTATATAACCTGAGCTTATAAAAGCACCTTAATCACCTTCAGTGATTAAGTGCTTAATTGCACACTAGTTTCTCTGTCAGCTATCTCACCCTGTCAGAGTAAAAGAGACAAATGTATGTGAATGCATGTGTGTGTATATATGCATGTATATATGTATATGTACGTATATATGTGTGTGTATGTATATGTATGTGTATAAAGTACATATGGAAGCTGATCAGAATTGCATTTCACCTTTATAAATGCACATTAATGACACTTCGAACACTTTATGTAGGGCATACGTAAATCTGTGTATCTATGTATTTACGTATGTAGGTTAGCTTAGCATTTTAAAAGTACCGAATCACCTTCTGTGGTTGATTGTTCAATAAATCCCTGAACTATATGTTTAACTGATCTCTAACCCTGTCTATGGAGGACAGAAGAAAATGTATATATGCTGGTTAGCATTGTAAATGTCTGGCCACGTTTGTGGTAGAAAATAATAATAATAATAATAAAAACTGCCAGGAGCTGTCAGGGTTTCCAAACACGTGTCTGGGACTTTTCTCTTAATAGCTTTTAAACTGACATCTTCAAAGAACAACAAGAACTTGTCACATTTTATTTTGGAGTTGGTCACATTTTGGATTTTAGGTCTGGATATTAGCTTGTTGGTTATAAACTTGTGTTACTTGTGTTAAAACTTGTTATAAACTTGTCTTGAACTTGTCTCATAGACTTCTGTGTTTGTGGTGAGATTGTTAAGTTCTTCTGGAGCCTCTACGCACAGCAGCGCCAACAAGGTCAAGGTGAGAGGAGTATTGAGGTACTCCCCAAGGAACTCGCCCAACTGATCTATGCGTTGCATAAACTTCTCATTCATGGCTCTTCGTTGGCTCTCTTCAACCACCAATACGTTGATGATGTTATTGGCATACTCAGAGCGAAGCTGTGGGCTGATACCTAAGACCAGGATGTTGTAGCAGGCTTTGTTGAAAGGGACAAGCTCTGAGAGGTTCTCGTCCCAGCCCGGTCGTGTGGTTATCACGAGCCTTACATTCTGGCTGGGGTGATGCAACAGCTCCGTAACCACCTTCAGTGAGTTTTTGTTGACCTCGTCGTAGCTATCAATCAAGATTAGTATGTTTAAGTTCAAGATAATATCCTTAAACATCTGGAAGTCAACATCTGACTTTAGCAATGTTTGAGACAGCAAGATTTTGAGTAGATCATTGAAGGTATTAAGATGTGAGTCCCTGCACTGTACATAGAAAACGAGGTCCACAGTGCCCAGGTGACGTATGGCAGCAGGGTCCTCTACCCACTTCTCGAGGATGAGCTTGAGTAAAGTTGTCTTGCCCATACCACCTTCCCCCGTCAGGAGGACACACTGAGGGACTCTTCCGTCCTCTCGTCTCATACTCAAGATGTCTTCATAGTTTATGTCCTGACCCTTTGATGCGTTGGAAGGTCTTACACCAATTGTGAGATCTTGAAGAAGTTGCAATCTTGTGAAAGTAAGACTTGGGTTGTGGTTAATATTGAGGTGGAGCCAGGGTGCGGGATTGATCTGGTACAGCAGTTTATGCTCGACAGTTAGCTCCTCCTTGCTCTTCTGCTTAACCTTAACTTCTTCTGTTATTTCAGTTATGAAGATTTTTATCTCCTGGTGGAGCTGATCCAAGTGTGTCTTATCTGAGGGGTCCAGACGTTCTCTGATCTTTGCTCGAAGTCCATCAATATATTCGGTGACATCTTTTGATAACATCACAAGACAAAGTCTTAACAACCTCTTCTGTTTAACTGTGTAATATTCTCGTACTTATTTTTAATTAGACATTAGCAGATGAAATAGACATCCATCTTCCTTTCAAGGAGCACTTATGAAGAATAGAACCTTGGAGTAAAAATCCACAACTAACTGAAAGTTGTACAACAGGTAGGAGTAGCAGTAAAAAAAAGCTAACCAAACCCTTGGAATAATAAAACGTATTTTGACTTGCTGGTTAAGTTTGTAAGCTTTAAGCCTACAAACATAGGATTATGCCTAAATGGTAGGAGTGAGTGCCCCAAAGATACAATGACAGTGTTCTCAACGCTTATATTCGTCGAGCTCTTACCGACTGCTCAAAATGGAGCAACGTGAGTAGGGAGTTTGAAAGAATAACACAGGTGTTGGTGAACATTGGATACAGCAACACAGAAATAACCACTACAATAAGACGACCCTGGATCGATGGTACAATCCTGAACGAAAAATAGAAACTACAACACCTCTAATAAAATTATATTATAAATCCACCATGCATAGTGAACATAAAAACGTAGAATGAATAATGAAAGAAATAATCCGTAAAGGAGTAATAAGCGTAACTCCTAACCAAAACGTAGACCTAATCATATTCAATAAAACAAAGAAGACTACCGACTTCCTTATTAAAAACCGGCTGAAGCCGACGGTGAACCCTTTACAGCAGTGAAACGTGGTATATATGTACACCTGCCCCCACGAAGGATGTAGCCTTCAATCTAAGTATTTTACAGATAGACTATTTTACAAGATCTTCTTTTCGACGGCTCATAAAACGGAGGAATGGATACTGAAAGATATTGTTGAATGTTATCCCTACAAACAAAAATCAGAAAATACAATTGACCATTTACTATAAAACTAAAAAAACGGCCAACCTACTCATGAAAAACTCTTCAGACACAAAGCAGAACGCCTTGAAAGAAACCAACGTCGTCTATGCTTTCAAATGCCCACTTGGAGACTGTAAGCCCTAAAGAACTCAGTATGTAGGCAAGACAACAACGTCTCTTTCCATTACCACTGGAACATTATCTAACACAGTGCACAGTTACAAACCCATTAAGATTTCAACTTAGATTCAACAGAGCAGAAGAAGTTGTTAAACACATATGGCAAAATCTTACTGAAGCGACCATACGAGTAATAAATACTTATACTCCGCCCAAGTAAAACAGAAACAAGCAACACTTAGTGGGCCAGCCAGAGGCTTAGGGCCCGCGCAGGAATATCCCTGCAAAAAAAAGTCTCTTTCCAGTCGATTAACAATGCATAAACACCAGGGGCTCCATCAAGGAACATATATTCTCTTCTCACAACCAGACCATCACCAGAGAAATCTTAACAAACAACACAGAAAACATCGATAGATACAGCGATATCAGGAGGCTCGACATCAGCGGGGCACTACACATCAAAACGTCAACACCAGCAATCAACAGCCAATTAATGCACAACTATATTCTACCTACTTCAAGACCCCAAACTATTATGGAAGCAACAAGACGAAGTATGGGCCAATAGGCCTTCTGCAGTTACTTCCATTCTTTTGTTCTCATATCCAAGTTATACCCATTGTTTCGTGTTCTGTCTAACACAACCGGACAAAAAGAGTGTTGATCGAGTGGTTAAGGTGTCGTGTACGCCAGCAGAGTGCTCTTGGCAGTATGGGTTCGAGTCACTTCTGGGGTGAGAGTTCTAGTTGCATATAGTCCTGGGGACCATTCAGGCTTGTTCGCATTTGTGTTCCTCACGTGTGCCCCAAAGAATGAGGTGATTTGATAAAATACCATGCCCAAGATTACCAACCGAGTGTCGATGGGGGGGATGGAAATAGCCTTGGCTACCATCCTCTTTTGTCCGGTCGTGTTGGTCGAGTGGTTAAGGTGTCCTGTACGCCAGCAGAGTGCTCCTGGCAGCATGGGTTCGAGTCACTTCTGGGGTGTGAGTTTTCAGTTGCATATAGTCCTGGGGACCATTCAGGCTTGTTCGCAAATATATATATACTATATATAACAGGAAATTAATGCATGTGAGGTAAACTGCACCTCACGTGCATTAATTGGCTGTTGATTGCTGGTCCAGCAATCAACAGCCAATTAATGCACAACTATATTCTACCTACTTCAAGACTCCGTACAAATATTGAAGCATCAAGAGGAAGTATGGGCCCATAGGCCTTTTGCAGTTACTTCTATTCTAATGCTCTCTTATATCCAATTAATACCCATTGTTCCATGTTCTACCTTGTGTTTGTCAAAAGTTTGTTCACCTCATTCAAAACTGTTGCAACATATCACCTCACCCAAGTGCGAGTATATAAGACAGATAAGCTGTTTAGTTTTAGCATAAGTAAAACTCTGTTTAGTGTTTTCAGGTTACAGTTGTGTGTGTAAACTAAAGTCATTGAAAATGTAATAAGTTATTATGAAACGCGTTCAAGCGTCGCGTCAGACTAGAAATAAAAATGAATTTTGGAGAATTGATTTTTCAATTACCATCGACAGTAAAAAGAAACATAAGAAATATTGAGAAAATTCGTGTTAGAATTATTAATCTTACTTTTTCAGTCATATTTAACAACATATGTTTACAAGAAAGACTGCTACCAAAATATACTAATATATATATTTATACATTGTTACGATAATCTCCTTCAAGAGAGATTTGGCCTGCTCATTCCTATCACCATGTTACTTCAGTACATCTACAATATCTAGATACTACAAGCAAGTGTAGTACATATTTAGTCAAATGCAAATTTGCCAGGCACATACATATATCACACTCACTCTCCACCTACCCCCTCCATCGTCGCCGATCACCAAACTACCATTTCCAGCCTTCCCGCTTCTGATTGGTGAATCGACTTCTGCACCACTTCACCTCAGCGCCATCTACCTAGCCGATGTCTGGGCCTGCACCAGCCATTGGAGTTAGAATATCCTGTGCTCTCAAAGCTGACACAACCATCTGATATACACTCTGTCTATTAGTGGATGTTCTCAGCCAGCCCTTTATTCTCAGCACCTGTTAATTTCATTTTTGTCTTTATCCATTTTAGAATAACGTCACCACTATTTTATTTTGTTATTTTTTGACTTTATCATCTTGTTAGTGTGCACTCTACATAGCCAAGGAATTGTCTTATTCATAATTTGTTTTCAAATTAATTAAAGTTTCATTGTTCATACTATTTGTTTTGCTTGTTTTGCCTTACTTTGCCATAGGACACAACAGCTACGCAGTCGTCTTTTTTTTTTAATGTGATAGGCATTGACACCAGCCATTGGGAGGACTGCCGAACACCTACACTTCTTTTTTCCATCACATTTAATGGGGGGCCTGTCCTAGGAGCCTCACTCAGGCACTAGTACTAAAACATCAATTTGAGGTAAGTGTACTTGGCTTTGATACAGTTGCTTTTCAATATTTTCATTACTTTTAATATTTATATATTTATATGGTGCTGTGTATTTTGTGCTTTCCGAGGGTAGCATATTGTGAGTGTTGGATAACTGTTGGATATACTCCTCTAGAGGGCCTTATACTCCTCTAGAGGGCCTTATACTCCTCTAGAGGCCCTTATACTCCTCTAGAGGGCCTTATACTCCTCTAGAGGGCCTTATACTCCTCTAGAGTGCCTTATACTCCTCTAGAGGGCCTTATACTCCTCTAGAGGGCCTTATACTCCTCTAGAGGGCCTTATACCCTCTAGAGGGCCTTATACTCCTCTAGAGTCCCTTATACTCCTCTAGAGGGCCTTATACCCTCTAGAGGGCCTTATACTCCTCTAGAGGGCCTTATACTCCTCTAGAGGCCTTTATACTCCTCTAGAGGGCCTTATACTCCTCTAGAGGGCCTTATACTCCTCTAGAGGGCCTTATACTCCTCTAGAGGGCCTTATACTCCTCTAGAGGCCCTTATACTCCTCTAGAGGGTTTTATACTCCTCTAGAGGGCCTTATACTCCTCTAGAGGGCCTTATACTCCTCTAGAGGCCCTTATACTCCTCTAGAGGGCCTTATACTCCTCTAGAGGCCCTTATACTCCTCTAGAGGCCCTTATACTCCTCTAGAGTGCCTTATACTCCTCTAGAGGGCCTTATACTCCTCTAGAGGGCCTTATACTCCTCTAGAGGGCCTTATACTCCTCTAGAGGGCCTTATACTCCTCTAGAGGGCCTTATACTCTTCTACAGGCCCTTATACTCCTCCAGAGTGCCTTATACTCCTCTAGAAAGCCTTATACTCCTCTAGAGCGCCTTATACTCCTCTAGAGACCCTTATACTCCTCTAGAGGGCCTTATACTCCTTTAGAGGCCCTTATACTCCTCTAGAGGCCCTTATACTCCTCTAGAGGGCCTTATACCCTCTAGAGGGCCTTATACTCCTGTATGTCAGCTATTCGCTACCATTGTAATGGGTATCTCCGTTGAAATATTATTAAATCATTTATTGTAATATCTCTGTCCACACTTAATAACCAGCAAACACTAATAACGGACCAGTATGGACCCCTCGCTGGACTGTCACGAATATAAGCTGAATATTAAATGAGGAATATCACAAGGAAAGGGATTATTAATCTAATTACCCTTTTTTCACTGCCACCACCTTCCAAAGGAATGAATGTGTCTATAATTATCGGTCCCCAGGAAGGAAGGGACTCGATAATCAGGGAACTCAACGGACCCGTGATTGAAATTGAATGGATTACTTTAGTCTTATGGAACTGAACGGGGGGAGGCTCTCGCTTTACTTTATTATTCCTAAGAATGGAGAAACACAGGGAAGTTCTAACACAGCACATGAAAATCGCATGAATAACATATATTAAATACAAGGGGACAGATAACTCACCAAGATGAAATTAACAATTATTTATTTATGGAACTGTATATTTAAATCACAATTGACATATAGCCTACTCTAATAACATCTACCAAAATAAAAGAGGCAATGGAAAATGCAATACCAATCTGCAAGAAACGTAGGAGCACACTACCTTCAATCGCACACTGCGGCCAGATGTTGATGGCGGCCCTCAGCCCCGTTGGGTGCGGGCTGGCTTGCCCTCCAGTCCCGAAAAACTCCCAAGACACACTAAATGAAATTTTGTTTTACCAGCTTATTGCTGGGAAGGATTACACCTCCCACCATCTAATCCAGCTCCAGGGCTCCACCCATTATTTTGGCAATGGCCAACCATTTTACACTTAGGCCTGAGGTCTGGCTCTCTAGGGCCAATAAGGACTTGGCTCTATCTTCCGCCAATCATCTTCCCTGAGGTGCCGTGGAAGGCTACATGAATTCCTGAAGATTGAGTCAGTACTCCCCGGCTGTGCGATGGGAACAAGGTACCACTGTATTAGATTCCCGCAACTAGTGCACCTCCCAGCAATGTTTACCAAAACTGATTATTTATGTTCCAGCCCGTCTCCAGCAAGATAAAGGGTAGGGACACTTGACTCGCCTGGTATGGGTAAGGGACCGTTGAGAGGGGAAAGAGAGGGAATGAGAGGGGGAATGAGAGGGGATATGAGAGGGGGAGAGGGAGGATGGAGAGGGGAACGAGTGGGGAGGATTGCGTGGAGACGCAAGGTATCACAGAGGTCGGCTGCCAACTCCTCAGGTCAACTCCTTGGACCTTGACAAATGGGCTACAGGGGGGGGGGGTTGTGAAGGGGGAAGACGGATGACGGGTAAGGGGAGGGGAGAAAGGGGAAGGGAAAAAGGAAGGAGGGGAGAAGGAAGGAGGGGAGAGGGGAAGGGAGAACCAATGATCTGAGCACCAGATCATTACACTCCTCTAGCGGGCCTTATACTCCTCTAGAGGCCTTATACTCCTCTAGAGGCCCTTATACTCCTCTAGAGGGCCTTATACCCTCTAGAGGGCCTTATACTCATCTAGAAGGCCTTATACTCCTCTAGAGGCCTTTATACTCCTCTAGAGGGCCTTATACTCCTCTAGAGGGCCTTATACTCCTCTAGAGGGCCTTATCTCCTCTAGAGGGCCTTATACTCCTCTAGAGGGCCTTATACTCCTCTAGAGGGCCTTAAACTCCTCTTGAGGGCCTTATACTCCTCTAGAGGGCCTTATACTCCTCTAGAGGGCCTTATACTCCTCTAGAGGCCTTATACTCCTCTAGAGGGCCCTTAAACTCCTCTAGAGGGCCTTATACTCCTCTAAAGGGCCTTATACTCCTCTAGAGTGCCTTATACTCCTCTAGAGGGCCTTATACTCCTCTAGAGGGCCTTATACTCCTCTAGAGGGCCTTATACTCCTCTAGAGGGCCTTATACTCCTCTAGAGGGCCTTATACTCCTCTAGAGGGCCTTATACTCCTCTAGAGGGCCTTATACTCCTCAAGAAGGGCCTTATACTCCTCTTGAGGGCCTTATACTCCTCTTGAGGACCTTATACTCCTCTAGAGGGCCTTATACTCCTCTAGAGGGCCTTATACTCCTCTAGAGGGCCTTATACTCCTCTAGAGGGCCTTATACTCCTCTTGAGGGCCTTAACTCCTCTAGAGGCCTTATACTCCTCTAGAGGGCCTTATACTCCTCTAGAGGGCCTTATACTCCTCTAGAGGGCCTTATACTCCTCTAGAGGGCCTTATACTCCTCTAGAGGGCCTTATACTCCTCTAGAGGGCCTTATACTCCTCTAGAGGGCCTTATACTCCTCTAGAGGGCCTTATACTCCTCTAGAGGGCCTTATACTCCTCTAGAGGGCCTTATACTCCTCTAGAGGGCCTTATACTCCTCTAGAGGGCCTTATACTCCTCTCGAGGGCCTTATACTCCTCTAGAGGGCCTTATACTCCTCTTGAGGGCCTTATACTCCTCTTGAGGGCCTTATACTCCTCTAGAGGGCCTTATACTCCTCTAGAGGGCCTTATACTCCTCTAGAGGGCTTATACTCCTCTCGAGGGCCTTATACTCCTCTCGAGGCCTTATACTCCTCTCGAGGGCCTTATACTCCTCTCGAGGCCTTATACTCCTCTAGAGGGCCTTATACTCCTCTAGAGGGCCTTATACTCCTCTAGATGGCCTTATACTCCTCTAGAGGGCCTTATACTCCTCTAGAGGCCTTATACTCCTCTAGAGGGCCTTATACTCCTCTCGAGGGCCTTATACTCCTCTAGAGGGCCTTATACTCCTCTAGAGGGCCTTATACTCTCTGGAGGGCCTTATACTCTCTGGAGGGCGTTATACCATTACATAGAGAAGACTGCAGTGATAAAACACTCGCCAGAGGTCTGCAGCAACCAGAGGTCTGCAGGACCCAGAGGTCTGCTGCAACCAGAGGTCTGCAGGAACCAGAGGTCTGCTGCAACCAGAGGTCTGCAGGACCCAGAGGTCTGCAGGAACCAGAGGTCTGCAGGACCCAGAGGTCTGCAGGACCCAGAGGTCTGCAGACCAAGGGTCTGCAGGACCCAGAGGTCTGCAGGACCCAGAGGTCTGCAGGACTCAGAGGTCTGCAGGAACCAGAGGTCTGCAGGACCCAGAGGTCTGCAGGACCCAGAGGTCTGCAGGGACTCAGAGGTCTGCAGGACCCAGAAGTCGACAGAAACCAGAGGTCTGCAGGACCCAGAGGTCTGCAGGACGCAGAGGTCTGCAGGACTCAGAGGTCTGCAGGAACCAGAGGTCTGCAGGACCCAGAGGTCTGCAGGACCCAGAGGTCTACAGGACCCAGAGGTCTGCAGGACTCAGAGGTTCTGCAGGACCCAGAGGTCTGCAGGACCCAGAGGTCTGCAGGACCCAGAGGTCGACAGGAACCAGAGGTCTGGGCGACCCAGAGGTCTGCAGGACCCAGAGGTCTGCAGGACCCAGAGTTCGACGTG
>WNGS01157125.1:19672-50781 GCA_020271785.1 Procambarus virginalis
TTCCTGCGCATGCGCCGTGAGTTTGTTTTGGTTCCGGGCGGTGTACACACGTGTTGTGCATCCATTTCTTCGGGGGGCTTCGCCTCTCGCTCTTTTCTTCATCCACTCCGTGCCCCGTTGCTTGGGGGTTGTCTGGGGTGCTGCTGTACTCACCTAGTTTGTTTTGCGGGGGTTGAGCTCTGGCTCTTTGGTCCCGCCTCTCACCTGTCAATCAACAGTGTACGGATTACTGTGCCTATTGGGCTCTATCATATCTACACTTGAATCTGAGTATGGAGTCAGCCTCCACCACATCACTTCCTAATGCCTTCCATTTGTCAACCACTCTGACACTAAAACAGTTCTTTCTACTATCTTTGTGGCTCCTTTGGGCACTCAGTTTCCACCTGTATCCTCTTGTGCGTGTGCCCCTTGTGTTACATAGCCTGTCTTTATCTACCCTATCAATTCCCTTCAGAATTTTAAATGTGGTGATCATATCCCCATACGTGCCCCCTTCCCCGCTGTGGGGAAGTCACGAGGTTTTTCCCTGCGTTCTAGGGTGGGGAGCCTCCTTCGCCGCTCCCCTCCTCTCCAGCAAGGGCTCCCTGGCCGCCTCCGGCGGCTACGGACTTGAAAGCTTGCGTCATGGCCTTTCAGCGCCTATGTTCTGCAGGTGAGTTGGTGCGGTTTGGCGTTTCCTTCGTCCTGACGCTGTTTTTGGACGTAGGCATGGGTGTACGTACGTACGTACTTGTGACCGTGGTCCGTATCACCCGAGGTGCCTGCTGCAGGGCTATTAGCCCATATTGGGCTGCTCTTGTTCTCTCCACCTGATTCCTTCCTCGGTTCATGAGTGTCTGCGGGTGGCCTCTTGGCCCTTTCGAGGCGACCTCTGCCTGTACTCCTGCCTCTCTCCTATGCTTGTCTAACCTTACTTTGAGTTCGGGGCCCCGCCTCCAACTTGTTCCACGGTGCAACGGTGGGGGTGCCTGTTTGGTGGTACGTTTCCTGTGTCGAGGGTGTTGTGTGCTTGCAGGATTGGGTTCTGGCTTTTTAGTTCCGCCTCTCCCTGTCGTGTGCCGGTTGAGGGATTCTGTGCTTCATGGGCGCTCTCGTCTCTGCCCTTGGGGCTGTGTATGGGATCAGCCCATGTTGGGCTGCCTAATGTGTTCCTTCGATTGCCTGTTACACTGCACATGTTTCTCCTACCGTCCCTGTGGCTCGGTTGGGTTCTCGGTTTCCGCCTGTGTCCCCTTTTGTGCCACTCGTGTACGATTTATCTATCTTCTCTGTCGTTTCCTCGGGGAGTGTGGGGACGTTTTGCTGCGGTTTTGGTATTGCAGCTGCGTGTCGGGGTTGGTTGTGGTACTATGTTCGGCCCTTCCGTGCTCCCTCAGGGGCCCTCCTTCCTTGCCGGTCTTGCTGTGCTGGGCCTGGTTTTTCCAGGTTCCTTGGATTCTCTGTCTTGTCCTCGCCTCGTTGTGCTGGTTGGGGATGAGCTTGGGGTCTTCGTCTCGCCCCTCGCTTTTTCCTCTGGTTTCCGTTCAGGTTCCGGAGCCTAGTAGGCTCCCTTCCTTGGTGTTTTTCACGGTGCCCCGGGGTTTTTCTTGACACTGGGGCTTTGAGGGGACAGCTCGGCCCCGGGGCCTGCAGGGTGGGTTCCCGGGGCAGGGGTGGTGCTAACGTAAGGGGCCTTTGGCCCCGTTGGTCCCCGCCGGGGTCTTTCTACCCCTCTGGGCGGAGCTTGCGGTTTTGTGGTGTGGGGTTTTTCCGTCCCCCCGCTCCGCACGTGCTTTGTGGGCGTCTGTCCCTCCCTGGGCTCGGTTTTCCTTGTCCAGTGTGCCCGTTGTTTCCATCCTGTCGGTGGGTGTTTTTCTACAGTCTTCGCCCCTTTTTCCAGGACGGGCCTTCTCAGTCATGTCCCCCTCTTCTTGGGGTTCTGCATGACTTTTGGTCTCGGTTGCGACGGAGTTTTTTGTGCCTTTGTTCTTTGTTTGCTTCTTTTGTTTTCGAAGGTTTGGGACAGTTTTGGGGTAGCCTTGGTAGCTGCACCCAATTGCCGTGGGAAAGGAGAAAGCGGATAAACGGAGGGGAGATCAACACCCACTGTGAGACGTTGACGTGTCAGTCAGTCCGACCGGCGCAGGTCGCAGTCCTAGCGCCGTATACTGCATTAGTCATCTGTTGGGGCTCGTGACACCCGTCACCGACATCTTTCTTCCTTGTCCCCGGTCGCTCTGTGGCTTCCGGCACCCACACCATAGAGAGAAAGCAGCAGGCGATGACACTGCTGCTCCTCTCGTTGACAGGGCCGGCGCCTGCTACTCTGGCGGCATCTTGTGCTGGGTTTTCCTTGACATACTTGCCAGTGGGCCCCTCCTCCTTCACTCTACTGTAAACGTAAAAGTACGTGTGCGGCGGAGAATGAACGGGCAGGAATAATGAGAGAGAGAGTGGGAAAAAGCAATTCTGTGTCTTCTAACCCAAGTCAGCTCCTTCCCGTTTTCTGGTACGTCTGTCGTCATTCGGTTGAGCTTCCCTCCGGTCCTTTCTAGGACTTGTGGGTCCTCTTCCCGGCAGTTTCTGGATGTTTGGCCTTCTTGTTCTTTTGTGCATATCTCTCCTCTTCGCGCTGTCTCGGCGCTACTCATTTTCCTGGGGGCGATTTTGCTCCTTTTAACCCTTAAACTGCGCATGGCGTATATATACGCCCTAAGTAACATGTCCTATGGTGCGCATGGCGTATATATACGCCATAGGGTGCCACGCCCGATTCAAATGGCCCGCGGCTACACGGGGTTCACATCAGCTTCCTCAGGGCTTTTGTAAACAGACGCAATTTAAAAAAAAAATCGTGGGCAATATTCTCAGGTGTGAGAGGCACATTACTGTTGGAGCAACCAAGGCTGGCGCACGCAGCATGAGCGAGCAGCATTGCTGTTCAGCTTGTGACCACAGCATCGCCGAAAAATGTCAAAATAAATATATAATTGTTATTATTTAGAGATGACAATATTACAGATGACCCCTGACTGTGATATAAATAACCAGGGTTGTGATAATAGCAGGATTGTTGTAATAATTAGCGCTGTAGGAGGAGTGATGCTGAGAGACGGAGGGAGACAGCATCGTTTACTGACTGTGTGGCCACCTGTTATTGTTTACATTCACCATACCAGCTCAGTGGTTCTCTATGGTGAACACAAATGTAGATACTTATATATAATGTGTGTGTATTAGTGTAATAACAGCAAAAGGATTATGCTGGGAGGAGCCATTTGGGTGACGGAGGTGACGTCGTCTGCACGATTTGTCTGTTTAGAGGGTGGCCACTATGCTCTTTGGGCGCACTACAAGCTTAGGTGTACAGTTACGGTGCATAAAACATGTAGATATTTATATATAATATGTGTATATAGGGTAATAACACTGCAAACAGTATTGTTGGGGAGAAAGTTTAGTGCATGTGACCTTGAATGAGTGAGGGAGCCGCCAGCCGCCAGCTGTGTATAGCGACGACTCTAGTGCCTGAACTAACTATATCAGTTTAGCTGTACAGTTGTGGTGAACAAAATATATACATACTTATATATAACGTCTGTATATAGTGTAATAACACCACAAATGGTATTGTTGGGGAAGAAAGTTTAGTGCGTGTTGAGGGAGTGGCAGCGAGTGGCTGGCTGGTGTGTGGTGGTAACTCTTCGTTGCTTTTCGACTCTCAATACCAACTTAGTGGTTCGTTATGGTGACCAAAACATGCAGATACCTTTATAAAACCTGTGAATAGAGTGTAATAGCAGCAAAACTATTTGTTTATTGTTTTATAAACATAATATAGAATCACAAATATGCCACCATACTTTTGAGTATAGCCATTATTCACCACTTTTATTATATAAATAATTCAATACACACATTGAATAATATTACTGCAAAAAAAAAATAAAAAATCAATCGGAGACATTGAAACATTAGGTAATAATATCTTTGTGGCAACTCCCACCTGTCAGCGCGGGTGACACTGACCGGCCCTGACGATCGCTCTGTCAACGCCCACTTTTTGCCAGACTTCCTCGGTCAATTGCGCCCAAAATATGTCGCCTACGATTTTTTTTTTCCCGTGCTCAGGGGACACAAATTAACATTTTAGAAGACGAAAAATTTTTGTTAATTTTTTTTCTTGCGCACAGGGGTGTAAATGTCTCCAGGACTCCTGAGCAGTGTANTTTTAGGAGTCATATCAGCTTACCTGCAGGTGCTCTGAGATGCAGGGATTTTTTTATGTATGAGCTACCAGATTGGTTACTTATTTGTGGAGAAATTTGTATTTTTATTTTGTAGGTATGGGTGGGAAGTGGCGCGCTAGGTACAACAAAATGGCCTCCCCCCACCCTCTGCCTGCAAGTCCACCATTTTGTGTGCGACGCCAGCCGGCTGTGATGGCTGGCAGAGGTCACATGACGTGGTTGAGCATTCAGAGCCCACCCCTGGGTCTGTGACGTCACCGGGAGGCCTGGCTCATCGCCTGCAGAGTGCCAGGCGCTCAGAGATTTGCGACGCTTCATTGTGAGTGAACGTGCGCTGGTTGAGCTCTCGAGTTCCGAGGTCTAAGAGCCTCATTCAGTGGATTTACACAGCCTGACAAGTTTCCAGTGACTACCAAAGACTGCAGTACTTTAGGGAAGTGCAAGGAAGCCGAGTTACAGTGGTGTAAGGGCGCCAAGGACTGTGAGCTGATAGTCTTGGAGGAGTTGAGAGAGTTACGACGGCAGGAGTGGTGAGTGACTCACCATCAGTGGAACTCAGAGGTACTCAGAGCTGTTGTGATTGGATCACGCCCACTGGGAACTCAGAAGGGAGAAGAAGCATCCTGAACCATGAGTGAGTGGTCTCGGTGAAGGAAAGCTTGATGGAAATGGCGTAAGCAGTGACGACTGGACGAGACAACGCCCAGGAACTTCACTAAGGGAATGAGTACGGAGATGATGAGAGACTTCTCGACGCCTATGGACTGGTGACTCATCTGGAATGTCAAGCAGCGACGTGAGAGATGGAGGAGCCCCAGTGACCATCGGAGTCCAGGTGCCTGAGGACAGGATTTGATAAGGTAGATCATTTCTTCCCTCCCATATTTCCCTTGATGTTAGGCAAGATAGGACTTTTGTTATATCTACGCATTTACTAGAATGTTTCTAGGAGTCATAGGAGTAGATTAGGCTGTGGGGCAGCACGTATATATTATCTACTGCCTGGTGAAGGCAGTGAGTGGCTGACCTGTGAAGGAGTGATGGACCTATGCTAATGAAGTTGCTCCTCTTCCAGTGAGGTTCCTGTGGTCCATTTAAACCCGATCAGCTGATGTGAGTTGCCGGTGGCCACCAGAGGAGCGCTGCTGTCACCATTGACATCCATACATAGATATAGATATCACATGTGTTTGTAGTTTGCTTTTGAGCGAACTTTATTATTTTATCATTGCTTTTGGTGTCACCTCCATCTCATTGAGCATTGTGGATAAATGATATATGATTATACTACACTGGTACTGTCATTACGTAGAGAGAGACCCTGTGTTGGCAACTTGATAGTAGATTTGAATACTGGTACTGGCATTTCCTAGAGAGTGACCCTGGATTGGCAACACGACAGAATATTTGAATTCTAGCACTAGCATTATATAGAATGAGGTCCTGGGCTGTAGATACGGCATCATATTTGAACCAACAGCATTACTGGGACACAGAGAGGATTACTCAGCTGGCAACCAGAAAGGAAGAGGTGAGATTGAGGTTACGGCCGGGAGTCCAGCAAAACTTTGCCACGCACAGGTGGGCAGGCTCGGTGGGGGAGTCACACACTGCAGGATTGAGCTCAGCAGTGTGGGCTGGGCCTTCTCCTCTTCCCCTTTGGTCCAAGGTCAAATAGTGGCGACTGGTCTTGAGACATGATTAGGAGAGCTCCCTGGGGGATGATGCATGATACCCTAGTGGAGGGAGTAAAGACCCACGGCGTGAGGTTACAGGATCAGTAGCATGATCCTCCACTGTTTAACTGTAACCTCACATAACACAAGGCCAAGGTGAGTGACGCGTGACAAATTGGAGACCTTGCCAGGATTTGTTAATCAGGCTACGGTGTTGTCGAGATTTCAGGACAGTGTTGCCAGATTTCGCGAACAGTGTTGCCAAGAGTCGAAGACAGTGTTGCCAGAGTACAAATACAGTGTTACAGTGTCGTGATCAGTGTTGCCAGTGATCTCAGTGAACAGTGACAGTGTTACCCAGTAGTGCAGAGACTGAAATAGTGAAACCAGTGTGGTATTAGTACTATTGCTCAATTATAGAGATGGAGGAGGATAAAGTGAATAAATATTTTGCGAAGAGCGATGAGAAAATTTTGGAAGAGTGTACCAAAGACCAGCTCCAACAAGTGGCAAATTACTTTAGGATCCAATTAAGGACGAATAAGGTAAGGGAGCGTAGGATAAAAATAATGGCACAACTCACAGCTCGAGAGGAGGCGACAGGGGAAGAGCCTAGTTGATATCTGGTTGATACTTTGGGATGGCTCAAGAAGGGCCATCCCAAGGTGGGTCGTCCCAAGTAGAGCCGTCCCAAGCGCCTACCAGTGTGGGGAGAACTCGCAGTGAACGTGGGAGCAGTGGAGGGTCCAGCTGCAGTAAGAGGAGCCTGCAACTGGAAATAATGAATATGCAACTTGAAGCCCAGCTGGGACGAGGAGAAAGAGAAGCGCAATTGCAGCGAGAAGAATGAGAAAGAGAAGTGCAACTGCGAAGAGAGGGGAGAGAGGTGCAGTTGCAGCGAGAGGAAGAAGAGAGACAACTGCAACAGGAGGAAATAAAGGCAAAGAAAGGAGTCGAGTTGCTTCGCGTTGAGCGTGGGCTGCCCTCACTACCTGCACGGCAGGATGACCTCAAGGTAAGGGAGCGTGACTTACCTACTTTTGAACCTCAGGAGGCCGAGGCGTTCTTCGAACATTTCGAAAGGATAGCGACCTTGAAAGAGTGGCCAGAAGATGATTGGGCTGCTCTGGTCCAGGGCAGATTGACCAGTGAGGCGCGGGAAGCCTAAAACATGCTGGACCTAGAGGAGTGTACTAGTTACAATGTGGTTAAGAGTGCGGTGCTCCACTCATTCAGGCTGACTCAGGAGATGTACCGGAAGCGGTTCATAGAGTGTACGAGAGCATCGGGAAGATCATACGCTGAGACAGCCCGGGACATGGAATAGAAGTTCCTACTGTGGTTCAAGGCGGAGGAAGCAGAGTCAGCGGATGAGATCAAACGACTGATAGTGATGGAGAAGTTTATGTCGGTGCTCCATCTTGAGTGGCCAGTAAGGGTGAGAGAAGCAGGTATTAAGGACTTAAACCCTTCCACTGCTCAGGGGTCCTGAGGACATTTACACCCGAATTTACTCAGTTTCTATTATCGAGCAACAGAGATATTACAGGAAAGAGATGGTTGGGTTGACTGCGTCTATCTAGACCTAAAAAAGGCTTTCGACAGAGTTCCACATAAGAGGTTGTTCTGGAAACTGGAAAATATTGGAGGAGTGACAGGTACGCTTCTAACATGGATGAAAAATTTTCTGATAGAAAAATGAGGGCTGTGATCAGAGGCAATGTATCGGACTGGAGAAATGTCACAAGTGGAGTACCACAGGGTTTAGTTCTTGCACCAGTGATGTTTATTGTCTACATAAATGATCTACCAGTTGGTATACAGAATTATATGAACATGTTTGCTGATGATGCTAAGATAATAGGAAGGATAAGAAACTTAGATGATTGTCATGCCCTTCAAGATGACCTGGACAAAATAAGTATATGGAGCACCACTTGGCAAATGGAATTTAATGTTAATAAATGCCATGTTATAGAATGTGGAATAGGAGAACACAGACCCCACACAACCTATATATTATGTGAGAAATCTTTAACCCTTAAACTGCGCATATATATATACGCCCTGAGTAACATGTCCCATGGTGCGCATGGCGTATATATACGCCATAGGGTGCCAGGCCCGATTCAAATGGCCCGCGGCTACACGGGGTTCACATTAGCTTCCTCAGGGCTCTTGTAAACAGACGCCATTTAAAAAAAAAATCGTGGGCAATATTCTCAGGTGTGAGAGGCACAGTACTGTTGGAGCAACCAAGCCTGGCGCACGCAGCATGAGCGAGCAGCATTGCTGTTCAGCTTGTGACCACAGCATCGCCGAAAAATGTCAAAATAAATATATAATTGTTATTATTTAGCGATGACAATATTACAGACGACCCCTGACTGTGATATAAATAACCAGGGTTGTGATAATAGCAGGATTGTTGTAATAATTAGCACTGTAGGAGGAGTGATGCTGAGAGACGGAGGGAGACAGCATCGTTTACTGACTGTGTGGCCACCTGTTATTGTTTACATTCACCATACCAGCTCAGTGGTTCTCTATGGTGAACACAAGTGTAGATACGTATATATAATGTGTGTATTAGTGTAATAACAGCAAAAGGATTATATTGGGAGTAGCCATTTGGGTGACGGAGGTGACGTCGTCTGCTCGATTTGTCTAGCTGTTTAGAGAGTGGCCACTATGCTCTTTGGGCGCACTACAAGCTTAGGTGTACAGTTACGGTGCATAAAACATGTATATACTTATATATAATATGTGTATATAGGGTAATAACACTGCAAACAGTATTGTTGGGGGAGAAAGTTTAGTGCGTGTGACCTTGAAAGAGTGAGGGAGCCGCCAGCTGTGTATAGCGACGACTCTTAGTGCCTGAACTAACTATATCAGCTTAGCTGTACAGTTGTGGTGAACAAAATATATACAAACTTATATATAACGTATGTATATAGTGTAATAACACCACAAATGGTATTGTTGGGGGAGAAAGTTAAGTGCGTGTGTTGAGGGAGTGGCAGCGAGTGGCTGGCTGGTGTGTGGCGGTAACTCTTCGTTGCTTTTCGGCTCTCAATACCAACTTAGTGGTTCGTTATGGTGACCAAAATATGCAGATACTTATATATAACCTGTGTAAAGACTGTAATAGCAGCAAAACTATTTGTTTATTGTTTTATAAACATAATAATTGAATCACTAATATGCACACCATACTTTTGAGTATAGCGATTATTCACCACTTTTATTATATAAATATATTACAATACACACTATTGAATAATATTACTGCAAAAAGCTAAGAAAAAATCAGAGACATTGAAACAATTAGGTAATAATATCTTTGTGGCACCTCCCATCTGTCAGCGCGGGTGACGCTGACCGGCCCTGACGACCGCTCTGTCAACGCCCACTTTTTGCCAGACTTCCTCAGTCAATTGCGCCCAAAATATGTCACCTACGATTTTTTTGTTATTTTTCCCGTGCTCAGGGGACACAAATTAACATGTTTAGAAGACGAAAAAAAAAAATTGAATTTTTTTTTTCTTGCGCACAGGGGTGTAAATGTCCCCAGGACCCCTGAGCAGTGTAAGGGTTAAAGAATTCTGATAAAGAAAGAGATCTAGGCGTGGTTCTAGATAGAAAACTATCACCTGAGGACCACATAAAGAATATTGTGCGAGGAGCCTATGCCACGCTTTCTAACTTCAGAATTGCTTTTAAATACATGGATGGCGATATACTAAAGAAATTGTTCACGACTTTTGTTAGGCCAAAGCTAGAATATGCAGCGTTTGTGTTGTTCCCATATCTTAAGAAGCACATCAACAAACTGGAAAAGGTGCAAAGACATGCTACTAAGTGGCTCCCAGAACTGAAGGGCAAGAGCTACGAGGAGAGGTTAGAGGCATTAAATATGCCAAAACTAGAAGACAGAAGAAAAAGAGGTGATATGATCACTACATACAAAATAGTAACAGGAATTGATAAAATTGATAGGGAAGATTTCCTGAGACCTGGAACTTTAAGAACAAGAGGTCATAGATATTAACTAGCTAAACACAGTTGCCGAAGAAATATAAGAAAATTCACTTTCGCGAACAGAGTGGTAGACGGTTGGAACAAGTTAGGGGAGGTGGTGGTGGAGGCCAAGACCGTCAGTAGTTTCAAAGCGTTATATGACAAAGAGTGCTGGGAAGACGGGACACCACGAGCATAGCTCTCATCGTGTAACTACACTTAGGTAATTACCCCTGTGCGCAAGAAAAAAAAATTCAAATTTTTTTTTTCGTCTTCTAAACATGTTAATTTGTGTCCCCTGAGCACGGGAAAAATTAAAAAAAAATTGTAGGCGACATATTTTGGGCGCAATTCACCGAGGAAATCTGGCAAAAAGTGGGCGTTGACAGAGCGGTCGTCAGAGCCGGTCAGCGTCACCCGCGCTGATAGGTGGGAGTTGCCACAAAGATATTATTACCTAATTGTTTCAATGTCTCCGATTGATTTTTTCTTAGTTTTTTTTTTTTGCAGTAATATTATTCATAGTGTGTATTGTAATATATTTATATAATAAAGTGGTGAATAATTGCTATACTCAAAAGTGTGGTGTACATATTAGTGATTCAATTATTATGTTCATAAAACAATAAACAAATAGTGTTGCTGCTATTACACTCTATACACAGGTTATATATAAGTGTCTGCATGTTTTGTTCACCATAACGAACCACTAAGTTGGTATTGAGAGTGGAAAAGCAACGAGGAGTCACCGCCACACACCAGCCAGCCACTCGCTGCCACTCCCTCATCACACGCACTTAACTTTCTCCCCCAACAATACCATTTGTGGTGTTACTACACTATATACATATGTTATATATAAGTTTGTATATATTTTGTTCACCACAACTGTACAGCTAAGCTGATATAGTTAGTTCAGGCACTAAGAGTCGTCGCTATACACAGCTGGTGGCTGGCGGCTCCCTCACTCATTCAAGGTCACACGCACTAAACTTTCTCCCCCAACAATACTGTTTGCAGTGTTATTACCCTATATACACATATTATATATAAGTATCTACATGTTTTATGCACCGTAACTGTACACCTAAGCTTGTAGTGCGCCCAAAGAGCATAGTGGCCACCCTCTAAACAGACAAATCGTGCAGACGACATCACCTCTGTCACCCAAATGGCTCCTCCCAGCATAATCTTTTTGCTGTTATTACACTAATACACACATTATATATAAGTATCTACATTTGTGTTCACCATAGAGAACCACTGAGCTGGTATGGTGAATGTAAACAATAACAGGTGGCCACACAGTCAGTAAACGAAACTATCTCCCTCCGTCTCTCAGTATCACTCCTCTCACAGCGCTAATTATTACAACAATCCTGCTATTATCACAACCCTGGTTATTTATATCACAGTCAGGGGTCATCTGTAATATTGTCATCGATAAATAATAACAATTATATATTTATTTTGACATTTTTTGGCGATGCTGTGGTCACAAGCTGAACAGCAATGCTGTTCGCTCATGCTGCGTGCGCCAGCCTTGGTTGCTCCAACAGTACTGTGCCTCTCACACCTGAGAATATTGCCCACAATTTAAAAAAAAAAAATGGCGTCTGTTTACAAAAGCCCTGAGGAAGCTAATGTGAACCCCGTGTAGCCGCGGGCCATTTAAATCAGGCCCGGCACCCTATGGCGTATATATACGCCATGCGCATCGTGGGACATGTTACTCAGGGCGTATATATATCCATGCGCAGTTTAAGGGTTAAGGCAGCTGTAGACAGAGCTGACATGCTGGAGGAGGCACTGCATCTCAGGAGGAAGGAACCACCCAGACACTCACCTTACACAAGGTCTGGAGGGAACTTTAAGAGTTCAGGAAGAGCGAGGACAGGCGGGGACTCCCCCAAAAGTAGTTTACCCAGTGAAGTGAACCGGTTCAAGTGTTTGAGGGACGCGGGAAGGAAGCCCCAAGTTGTGAGCGGGGAACCTGGCTCGGAAGCAGGTGTTGCTGCCCAGGAATCGACGTCTGGGAGTCCAAGTAGGACCCAGGGAACATCTGCTGTTGGCATTGCCAGGGTGACTGGCGATGGGTAGCCCAGGAGAGGCGGCCGATGCTACAACTGTGGTGTGAGGGAACATTTTGCCTGTGAGTGTAACGAGCACCAGAGGAATATGGGACTGATGTTAGAAGAGGAGAAAGTATTTGTTCATACCCCCATATTATAGTGGACCTAATGTGAATGGTTGGGAAATGAAGATGGGTGAACACCCCTTCGTTTTCGGGGCCAACGTGAAGTTTGGGAAGTCAGACCCAGTGGAGGTTGCAGTTCTTTGTGATACGGGTGCTGACATAAGCATGGTAGCCAGGAGTATTCTTCCCAATGATTTTAATGAGTCACCTGTGGGAGTGGTGAGAATACATAGTGTGGGGGAGGAGTACAGGTTACCACTTCACGAGATACAGCTGATTGCTGACTATGGAGTTGAGAAGGCTATCGTAGCTGTAGCCCCTAAGTTACCCTTGGAGCATGTACAGATGATGCTGGGTAACGACCTCGGTGGAAGCAGGATACAACCTGATTGGGCCAGGAGTGCCAATGTTACAGACCATGGTACAACTCTGCCAGGTAAGGTGCCGGTCGACTCAATTAGTGGTGAAGAAGCCGACTACACCAACGATAACATCGCCAGAGACGACGATGACCACAACGATGAGGGCGAGAGTGCAGAGAGTTCATCGGAAGTCGTGGAGAACACTGACGAGGACCTGCGACTAAGCCTAATGATGCGTGTAGAGGAGTGGTGAGGAGCAGCTCTACAAGCGCCTGGGGCGGTGAAGGTGCTGCAGGCCCCACTCCCTCCACCTAAAAAGGTGAGTAAGGTGGGCTCAGTGGATGAGCGAACGGTGGTGAGGGGCAGAGTGGAAGAGCGACGATGCAGTGCACCCTATGCCGGCCAGATAAATAGTGGTAGGGGTAAGAAGAACCACTGTGGCGAGGTGAGCCACGGTGAGGTGGATAAGCCCAACCACAAACTGAAGAAGACGTCTGCAGGGAAAGGAATCTCATGGAGGAATGAAGATGTTCACCAAGAAAGAGTGGAACGAATGGTATGGAAAAGTTAACACTATCGGTCACCGGACAGGTGCACGGTCAACTTAGGGGTCATGCACCCGACGTGCGGGCGAGCGTGCGGGTAAGCGTGCGGTGACACCTAAATGTGTATACTCGTTTCAGCTTTCTCACCTTAATTCTCGTGCTACGTCGCTCGTTTTGGTATCATTGTGTTCGCAATTAAATTCCCTACGGGTGTGTATAAATATAATGTCCAAAAGCCTGGCGTGACTCCCAACAGCAAAGCCTAAAGTCGACAAAAGTTACCCGTGAGTGCACAAAATCAGTAATATGTGCATACTCGTTCCATTTTTCTCACCTTAATTCTGGTGCTACATTGCTTGTTTTGGTATCATTGTGTTCAATTAAATTCCCTACAGATGTGTATGAATATAATGTACAAAAGTTTGGAGTGCCTCCCCGCAGAAAAGCCTAAAGTTACCTGTGAACAAGCACCAATTTGTACACTGCAACCTAATGTGTATACTCGTTCAGTTTGATAACATCAGTTTTCGTGTTACATCTTTCATTTTGGTATCAAATTGTTCACAATAAAAAGGCGCGCATTTTAAAACAAGCCCCATAATTATAGAGCAATAACTGGAATTTTAACAAATATTTTAATTCTGGAAGCTCATCATCACAAAATTATTTATATCATTCCAGTATTCTGACATAAATTTTTGTGTTACATCTTTCATTTTGGTATCAAATTGTTCACGACGTAAAAGCACACATTTTAAAACTAGTCCCAAGATAATAGGACAATAAATAGAATTTTAACAAATATTTTAATATTTTGACCAAAAACCTATTTATAATCTTTCAAGTGTTCAGACATCAAGTTTCATGTTATATCTATAATTTTGGTATCAAATTGTGCGCAATCTAAAGGTGCTTATTTTGATACTATCCCGAGGTCGATTGGGTAAAAAATGAATTTTATACAAATATTTTTTGCAGTGGACGCAAGTCTGGTCCTAAGTTAGGATTCAAGAGAAAAATAATGGACGTGAGTCCGGTCCAAGGTGATCGATAGTGTTCATAGGAAGAAAGCAGGAACAGGTATACACAGGGTAGGTGCCAGCCTAACCAGAGGGGCACTGGGCCATCGCAAAAGCCTAGTGTGGAAGAGAGGAAGTTGGTGGATGGAGGACAGGTAACAGGTGTCACTGTGAGGAGACAACACACTTACGGGAGGAGAGAAATCGAGAAGAGAGAAGATTGGCAAAGAGGAGTTCATGAGAGGAAGCATGGAGTACCTGTAGGATGCAGTGGAAGTGCGAGGGTACCTCAGAGTGCACGACGCAGTGGAGGCCCTACATGCACTGAACCTTACAGTGATAACGAGTCGTTGGAGTGTACTCGTAGACGTGGAAGGAGGATCTCTTATAGGTGTTCTGGGAACACCCACCCCACATGGTTTTGTGCAAGGTGGAGATATACTAGTGCAAGTGACTGGCGAGGTGGTACGAGCCACGTCACCAACTGGAGGAGTGACACTTCAGGAATGGAGGGTGCAAGAGCATAGCTTGCCTTCTGTCCAGTGCTGCTCATTCGATATGACTCTTATTTTAAGGGGAGGGGTATGTGACGGAGCCCTCTCCTATACCTCCTATATGAAAGTTTTAAGAGTCATATCAGCTTACCTGCAGGTTCTCAGAGATGCAGGGAATCTTTTGATATATAAGGCTACCAAAATGGTTACTTATTTGTGGAGAAATTTGCATTTTTATTTTGTAGGTAAGGGTGGGAAGTGATGCCCTAGGTACAACAAAATGGTGCTCCCCCTGCCTGCAAGTCCACCATTTTGTGTGCGACGCCAGCCGGCTGGTGATTGACTGGCAGAGGTCACATGACGTGATTGACCATTCAGAGCCCGCTCCTGGGTCTGTGACGTCACCAGGAGGCCTGGCTCATCGCCTGCAGAGTGCCAGGCGCTCAGAGGTTTGTGACGCTTCATTGAGAGTGGACGTGCGCTGGTTGAGCTCTCAAGTTCCGAGGTCCAGGAACCTCATTCAGTGGATTTACACAGCCTGACAAGTTTCCAGTGACTACCAAAGACTGCAGTACTCCAGGGAAGTGCGAGAAACCCAAGTTCCAGCGGTGTAAGGGCGCCAAGGGCTGTGAGCTGATAGTCTTGGAGGAGTTGAGAGAGTTACGACGGCAGGAGTGGTGAGTGGCTCGCCGTCAGTGGAACTCAGAGGTACTCAGAGCTGTTGTGACTGGATCATGCCCACTGGGAACTCAGAAGGGAGAAGAAGCATCCTGAACCATGAGTCAGGGGTCTTGGTGAAGGAATGCTCGAGAGAAACGACGTAAGCAAAGGCGACTGGACGAGCCAATGCCCAGGAACTTCACTAAGGGAATGAGTACGGAGATGACGAGAGTCTTCACGACGCCTATGGACTGGTGACTCATCTGGAATGTCAAGCAACGACGTGAGAGATGGAGGAGCCCCAGTGACCATCAGAGTCCAGGCGCCTGAGGGCAGGATTTGATAAGATAGATCATTTTTTCCCTCCCATATATTCCTTGATGTTAGGCAAGATAGGCCTATTGTTATATCTAGGTATTTAGTAGAGTGTTTCTAGGAGTCATAGGAGTAGATTAGGCTGTGGGGCAGCACGTATATATATTATCTATTGCCTGGTGAAGACAGTGAGTGGGGGACCTATGTTGACGGAGTCGCCCCTCTTCCAGTGAGGTTCCTGTGGTCCATTTAAACCCGTTCAACTAATGTGAGTTGCCGGCGGCCACCAGACGAACGCTGCTGTCACCATTGACATCCATACATAGATATAGATATCTCGTGTGTTTGTAGTTTGCTTTTGAGTAAACTTTATTATTTTATCATTGCTTTTGATATCATTGCCATCTCATTGAGCATTGTGGATAAATGATATATGATTATACTACACTGGTACTGGCATTACGTAGAGAGAGACCCTGTGTTGGCAACTCGATAGTAGATTTGAATACTGGTACTGGCATTTCCTAGAGAGTGACCCTGGATTGGCAACACGACAGTATATTTGAATTCTAGCACTAGCATTATATAGAACGAGGTCCTGGGCTGTAGATACGGCATCATATTTGAACCAACAGCGTTGCTGAAACGCAGATAGGATTACCCAGCTGGCAACCAGAAAGGAAGAGTTGAGATTGAGATTACGGCCTGGAGTCCGGCAAAACTTTGCCACGCACAGGTAGGCAGGCTCTTTGGGGAGTCACACACTGCAGGATTGAGCTCAGCAGGGTGGGCTGGGCCTTCTCCTCTTCCCCTTTGGTCCAAGGTCAAATAGTGGTGACCGGTCTTGAGACATGACTAGGAGAGCTCCCTGGGAGACGATGCATGATACCCTAGTGGAGGGAGTAAAGACCCATGGCGTGAGGTTACAGGATCAGTAGCATGATCCTCCACTGTTTAACTGTAATCTCACGTAACACAAGGCCAAGGTGAGTGATGAGTGACAACGGGTACAAGCGCACAGGCATTGCATGGGCACTTTGGGTTGGTGCAATGCGCTCAGTTGGTTGCTCACCCGGATGCCCCGAGGCTGCCCTGTTTCACTTATAGGGACCCAGACTTAGGGGTGGGAGTCACTTCGGCCTTGGTTCAGTCTGCACCCTCTCGTCCTTCCCCCTGTTGTGGTTTGTTCTGGTCCCCCCCCCCCTCCCCTGCTTCCGGCCCCAAAACGCCTGAGGGTTTCGGAGTTCGGGCAGGATTTAGATGGTAGTGAGATTTGGGCAGTCTCCTGGGATGCCCCTTCCGGTGTGGCGATGGAGGCATTCGAATCCGATCTTCCAGCCGAAGCCTCTTTGTCTGACCAGTGGGCCCTCTTCCATCCGGCTTACTTGGCTGCACTGGCCTTTTCTTGAGAGGCCAGTGCTTTGGGGGATGACTTGGCCCCGGGACCTGCGGAGGAGGATCCTGGGAGGGAGAGGCAGACTTAGGGGTCTTCGGCCCCACTGGACCCCACCTGGTTTTTCTGCCCTCTGAGCGCAGCTTATTGTTACAAGGAATGGAGTTCTCTTTACCCTCCTCTGCATACGAGTTGGAGTTGGTGTCTGCCCCTCCCCGGGTTTGGTTCTGTGTTCCCCCGGGTGTGTCGGTTCTGTCTTTCTGGAGGTTCTCGGCTTCCCGCATCCAACCGTCTGCGGTGCGGGTAGCCCTTGCGGCGCTTGTGGCGCTTGCGGCTTACCTCCTGCATGATCCGGATTATGCCTCGGTGATGGATCCGTCGTCTTATTCGGTTTGGGACTTCGTTCTCTATCTGGTTTTGTTACGAGGTTTTGGAGTCTTCCTGACTGGCAGACTGTCCTGTGTTTGCCCTGGAGGCTTGGCATTCCTTCTGTCATTCCCGCACACTTGAGTGGCGTGAGGTGTTGATGGTGGTTCAGGTTTTCCTGGGCAGTGACCTTGAGTTCTTCAATGAGTGCTTGTTTGCCCCTGCCCTTTCCCCGGGATGTTGGCGTCGTGCAGCTCCATGTGCAGGTTCCTCCCTTTCGGCTACGAAGGTTGCTGAGGACTTGTGCAACCAGGGCCTCTTGGCTTCGGCCTTGCATTTCTTTTCCCTCCTGGAGGTGTCTTTGGAATGGCTTGAGGAGGATGTGGGGATGCTTGGGGCCGTTCCTGGGTCCGGTGCCTTGGGCTCGACGTCTCGCTCGTCGGCTCGTTCGTCGGCTGCCTTGTTGAAGCTCTTTGCGCCGATCTTGCGGAATGCCGTTTTTACTGTTTTATGCTTCCTGGCTCGCATGTCAACAGGTGGTTCTTGCCTCCTTCTTGGAATCAGCCTGGGGCCCTGGCTCTTGGGATGTCTTCGCCCTTTTGTCTTCTGCTTTCTGAGGACTGTCTGACTTGTTGGTTCTCCGGAAGTCCCGGGGGGGTCCTTCCCAGAGGGGTCGTGCCAGGGCTAGGGGTTCCTCTCATCGAGGTCAGCCACGGGTGCCAGTTTCGGGTCCGGCGCCGCCTTCGGACCCGTGTTCGTCTGGTCAGCGCGGTGTTCGCTCTGTGAGAGATGGAGTGAGTGATTTCTGGCATGGTCTAGACACCACATTTTCACTGGCTGTCTTATTAATTACTGGTTTTGAAATGGGGACTTGGTTGAGCTCTTTTGCATCCTCGATCTTTAGACTGTGATCAAGTTCCCTCCCCCACTGTCCATATGACCATTCTGGTGCAGGTTCACCCAGTGTTGGTGGTGGGTCCCTGATGATTTTCCTGGACTTCAAGGTTGCTTACTGGTATGTCCCTATACATCCTAGGTTCAGGGATTGGTTAGGGCTTGAAGTTGGGGCATCAGGCTTACTACTTCAGGGTGCCTCCCCTTTAACTTGAATCTGGCTCCTTGTGTTTTTACCAGATTTCCTCGGGTCGTGGTAACCCATCTTAGTGTCTTGGGGGTTCATGTTCTGGCCTACTTCAATGACTGACTAGTGTGAGCCCTTAGTCAGTCGATATTTCTGCTAGCCAGGGAAATTGGTTCTTGCGCTGCTTGCTCAGTGTCTGACCTGGGCATTTTCTGCAGCGCCACCTTCTTTGGACGGTTGGCCTGGTGTCTTACTTCGCTGAGTCAACCTTCTCCTCTGTGTCTGGTGTTTTGACGTATGTGGACCACCCTCTCTATGGTGATCAGGTGGCTTGTTCAAGGTGTCCCACCTGTGGTTGTCCCAGCAACAGTATTTAATAGAGAGACTTCATACTGGCCTCTTTGGAAAAGAGGTGGTCTTTTCTCAATTTTCTATCACTTCATCGTTGTTCTTCAGTTTCCAGCCAAGTTGTTTTCCTTTCTTTCTTGGCTATTTCGTGATCGGCACCTTATGTCAAATACTGTCATCTCTCGTCCAGCTTGCATTCAGGATTGACATTTCTTCAGGACCATTTTGCAAGCATTCTCGCACTTTGTTTCACCTCTAGTCTGCTCACACACTGCCTGAGGCTTTCTTGTCTCTTGACTGGTTTCTTCCTTTTCTTCTCTGGTTAGTATGGCCCCTTTGGTCCAGGATTGTTCCTTGAAGGCTATGTTTTTGCCCTCCTTGGCCTCCAGTTCTTGGGTGAATGAGATTCATGCTCTTCTCCGGTGCCGGAATGTTTTGCATCATTTTGGCCCTGGTGGGTGCTTTGTTAGGTTGCAGCTGGCTCCACTTTTCTGGTAAAGAATGAGTCAGTGTGTTTCCAGAGGAGTCCTTTGGTTGTGGATGCTTGGTTGGTTCGGCTAGGGGTGCATCATGCACTTTGGCCGATGGCGGGTCTACGCCGCTACCTCTGTGCCACCGGTTCTGCATCAGTAGACTCCTTGGAGATTGATCCAGTTTCCCTGGTTCCCTGTTCCAGAGCTCATATTTCTCAGGTTGTCCACATTGTCATTAAGTCTAGCCAGCTCTCCCCCTTGTGCCCATGATGTCCATAAGTCTGTATATACTGCTCTGACTGTTGTGTTTGCAAATATAACTTGGGCTGATATTTGGTCACAGAAGTTTTGGCAGTCGAACAGGGTCTGAGTGGCCAGGTAGCTTGTTTACGTTCCTGGTCCTAAATGTTCGTGTGTTGCAGCCTAATGTCTCATCCTCGCTTTAATACCTGCAGTGCTACTGCCTCCCTTTTTGTCCTCTGTGGGTAATTATTTTCAAGAAGCCTCAATTGATTACCCATAGAAAACTAGCATTGAATGTAATGACATGCCAATTTTTGGGTGAACCCTGGAGATTCTTTGACTCCCCCATCCTCCATTTTCTTGTTGCTACCAGCTCCTTTTCTGGCAGAATTTGTGTAGGTTGACTTCTGGAAAGGGGGGATTCCCTCTTCTTTGCATCATTTCTTTGGCTGGGACGTATCGTCTGTAGTGTTTGGTGGATGATCTGATCTTCTAATCTTCTTGCCATTACCTGTGGCAGAATACTTACTTCAGTAGCCTTCCAAGATGGATGATACCTGGCATTAGTTTCTAACAATGGATGTTCTATGCCTGCTTCATCTCTTCATTGATTAAACACAAAATGGCTCTTGCTGCCTCATTATGCTGCTAGCATTATGGCCTCTCAAGATATACCAAACAAGCTAGGCTTTAGACCAGTACTGAGAGAGAGAGACAGAGAGAGACAGAGAGACAGACAGACACAGACAGACAGACACAGACAGACAGACAGACAGACAGACAGACAGACAGACAGACAGACAGACAGACAGACAGACAGACAGACAGACAGACAGACAGACAGACAGACAGACAGACAGACAGACAGACAGACAGACAGACAGACAGACAGACAGACAGACAGACAGACAGACAGACAGACAGACAGACAGACAGACAGACAGAGACAGACAGACAGAGACAGACAGACAGAGACAGACAGAGACAGACAGAGACAGACAGACAGACAGAGACAGACAGAGACAGACAGACAGAGACAGACAGACAGACAGACAGACAGACAGACAGACAGACAGACAGACAGACAGACAGACAGACAGACAGACAGACAGACAGACAAACAGACAGACAGAGACAGACACAGACAGACAGAGAGACAGACAGACAGACAGAGAGACAGACAGACAGAGACAGACAGACAGACAGACAGACAGACAGACAGACAGACAGACAGACAGACACAGACAGACAGACAGACAGACAGACAGACAGACAGACAGACAGACAGACAGACAGACAGACAGACAGACAGACAGAGACAGACACACACACTGAAATCTTCAGAGAACCAGACACAATAAGAATTCCAGAGAACAACATAGAGCGGATAGAGGTGTCTAGAGATGAAGTGGAAAATATGCTAAAGGAGCTCAGCAAGAACAAAGCAGCTGACCCAGATGGCGTTTCACCATGGGTTCTGAGAGAATGTGCATCTGAGCTCAGCATTCCACTTCACCTGATCTTTCAGGCATCCCTGTGTACAGGAATCGTAGCAGACGTGTGGAAACAGGCCAACATAGTTCCAATCTACAAAAGTGGCAGCAGTGAAGACCACCTCAATTATAGACCTGTATCATTGACAAGTGTAATAGTGAAAGTATTGGAAAAACTAATCAAAACTAAATGGGTAGAACACCTGGAGAGAAATGATATAATATCAGACAGACAGTACGGCTTTCGATCTGGAAGATCCTGTGTATCGAATTTACTCAGTTTCTATGATCGAGCCACAGAGATATTACAGGAAAGAGATGGTTGGGTTGACTGCATCTATCTGGACCTAAAAAAGGCTTTCGACAGAGTTCCACATAAGAGGTTGTTCTGGAAACTGGAAAATATTGGAGGAGTGACAGGTAAGCTTCTAACATGGATGAAATTTTTTCTGACGGATAGAGAAATGAGGGCAGTAATCAGAGGCAATGTATCAGACTGGAGAAATGTCACAAGTGGGAATAGGGAATAGTAATAGGGAAGATAAGAAACCTAGATGATTGTCATGCCCTTCAAGAAGACCTGGACAAAATAAGTACATGGAGCACCACTTGGCAAATGGAATTTAATGTTAATAAATGCCATGTTATGGAATGTGGAATAGGAGAACATAGACCCGACACAACCTATATATTATGTGAGAAATCTTTAAAGAATTCTGATAGAGAAAGAGATCTAGGGGTGGTTCTAGATAGAAAGCTATCACCTGAGGACCACATAAAGAATATTGTGCGAAGAGCCTATGGCACACTTTCTAACTTCAGAATTGCTTTTAAATACATGGATGACGATATACTAAAGAAATTGTTCACGACTTTTGTTAGGTCAAAGCTAGAATATGCAGCGGTTGTGTGATGCCCATATCTTAAGAAGCACATCAACAAACTGGAAAAGATTCAAAGACATGCTACTAAGTGACTCCCAGAACTGAAGGGCAAGAGCTACGAGGAGAGGTTAGAGGCATTAGCCCTCAAACCGCGCATATCATATATAAATGATATCAGTGACAAAACCGAAACCGCGCACATCATTTATATATGATTTCGTGTCTAGCGCTATAATTTAAACACCCCGCCTGGAATAGGGGCAGCTATAGTACAGCCACGACTGATAGTTGCCAGGTGCCACCTAGAAAAAAAATCCAGCCCAACATTCTTGGGAGTGAGAGCGTCAGTATTGCGCAAGCCACCAAGGCTGGCGCACGCAGCACGAGCTCACAGCACCGCTGTTCAGCTTGTGACCACAGCATCGCCTACAAATGCCAAAATATAAGTGATACTGCTATTATTTAGCAGTGATAGTATTATTGAAGCCCCCTGAATTTGATAAAACTGACCAGGATTCTGATAACAGCTTGATTGTGGAGATATTTAGCGCTGTGCTCGATGGAGGGAGGAGTACGGCTGTGGAGGGAGGGTTGTGGGCGTCGTCTTCTGACCGTGTGTGGCCACCATTTATTGACTGCACTCATCATACCAGCTTAGTGGCTCGCTATGGTGAACACAAATGTAGATACTTACATATAACGTGTGTATAGTGTGAGATAACAGCGAGAGGAGTAGGTTGGGAGCCGCCATTTTGGTGAGAGAGGAGCGTCGTCTGCACGACTTGGCATGTTGTTTACCGATGGCCACTATGGTCTTTGGGCACCATACCAGCTTATTTGTACAGGTATGGTGAATAAAACAGGTAGATACTTATATATAATGTGTGTATATAGCGTAATAACACCACAACCAATGTTGTTGGAGGAGAAATATTAGTGCGTCTGGCCTTGAGGGTGGCCGCCGATCAGCTGACTGTGGAGTAGCTACGTCTTTGTGCGTTTACTCACCATACAAGCTTAGATGTACAGTTATGGTGAACAAAACATGTAAATACATATATATAACGTCTGTGTATAGTGAATAAATGCAAAAACAGTATTGTGGGAGATAAATGAGGGTGAGTGAGGTGGTGTTGAGGGAGGGCGTGGCAGTGAGTGGCTCGCTGGTGTGTGGCGGCCACTCCTCGTTGCTTTTTGACTCACAAGACCAACTTAGTAGTTCGTTATGGTAAACAAAACATGCAGATACTTATATATAACCTGTGTATATAGTGTAATAACAGCAAAACTATTTGTTTATTGTTTTATGAACATAATAATTGAATCACTTATATGCACACCATAATTTTGAGTACAGCGATGATTCACACATTTTATAATATAAATATACCACAATTCACTGTATGGTATAATATTACTGCAAAAAAACTAAGAAAAAATCAATCAGAGACATTGAAATAATTGGGAAATAATATATTTGTGGCAACTGCCGTCTGACAGCTTGGGCGGAGTAGACCTCGTCTGGCGAAGGCTCTGCCAGCGCCCCTTTTTTGCCACACTTCCCTACCCTACTGCGGCTAAAATATGCCACCTACGATTTTTTTGTTATTTTTTTCCGTGATCAGGGAACAAAAATACACACTTCTATAAGACGAAAGAATTTTTTGGATTTTTTTTTTTTTGTTGCGCCTGTGGGTGTGAATTCCATTTGGGCCCCTAGCGGTTTGAGGATTAGATATGCCAAAATTAGAAGACAGAAGAAAAAGAGGTGATATGATCACTACATACAAAATAGTAACAGGAATTGATAAAATCGACAGGGAAGATTTCCTGAGACGTGGAACTTTAAGAACAAGAGGTCATAGATATAAACTAGCTAAACACAGATGCCGAAAAAATATAAGAAAATTCACTTTCGCAAACAGAGTGGTAGACGGTTGGAACAAGTTAGGGGAGAAGGTGGTGGAGGCCAAGATTGTCAGTAGTTTCAAAGCGTTATATGACAAAGAGTGCTGGGAAGACGGGACACCACGAGCGTAGCTCTCATCCTGTAACTACACTTAGGTAATTACACACACACACACACACACACACACACACACACACACACACACACGTACAAAATAGTAACAGGAATTGATAAAATCGACAGGGAAGATTTCCTGAGACCTGGAACTTCAAGAACAAGAGGTCATAGATTTAAACTAGCTAAACACAGATGCCGAAGAAACGTAAGAAAATTCACCTTCGCAAATAGAGTGGTAGACGGTTGGAACAAGTTAAGTGAGAAGGTGGTGGAGGCCAAAACCGTCAGTAGTTTCAAAGCGTTATATGACAAAGAGTGCTGGGAAGACGGGACACCACGAGCGTAGCTCTCATCCTGTAACTACACTTAGGTAATTACACACACACACACACACACACACACACACAATACACACAAGAGGAAATACAAAACAGAGCTTGATTTTGAGGGATTCAATGAAGAAAGCATTGATATTAGCAGTCTACATAACAAGTTGGTAAATTTAGATAGTATAGTGAACTCTCATGTAGAAATAATTCGTAAATTGAAAGAAAGTAATGACCATTGGAATAGCAAAGTTTTATGTCTTGAGGATATAGTGAAAGACTTGCACAAGGATAAGAATCAATTGGAAACAAAGTGCAAAGACATGGAAGAAGAAAATAAACTCTTAAAAATAGCTTTGGAAGAAGTTAAAGTAAATTTAAACATAAATGACTACAATAGGTTAGGCAAGGAAATTCAACAGGAGAAACAGCTTTTGTCAGCACAGATGGAGGAAGTTACACAAGGAATAGAACAGTGCAAGAAAGATATGCAACTCACTTATGCACAAGTGGCCAAGGAGAAGGAAAGAATAGAAGAAGCAGTAAAGGAAGTCAAACACTGCAGCAACCAAGATAAAAACAAACATTAGGCTGGAAGTAAGAAAAGAATTGGCATCTAACCCGAAGTGGTNTGGCTTGTATTCTCTACCCTGTTGCTTCCTGTGAGGATTTTGCTTGCGGTGGTCATGTCCCCTTTGGATCTTCAGTCTCTCAATGACGTGTTGGGACAAGTCCAGCGGCTTTTGGTGTTGGTCTTGTCCCCTCGTTCCCGTTTGCTGCCTACCTTCTTCGTTCGTCTGCTTTCTTTTGTCCTACACTTTGTGTGTTTTGTTTGTGTCTTTTGGCCTTCCTGTTGCCAGTTTTGGGTTCTTGTTTTCCTGTCTTGCCTTGTCTGTTGGCATTTTCAGGGTCTCATGGTGTTCCCTCTCTGGAGTCTCGCATCGGGCCTGTAGTTTCCAATATCCTGGCGGGCTTGCTTACGTTGGAGTTTTTCTATTTGACAGACGTTCCATCTCTTTCCTTGCCGGCTTGGGTTTCCGGCTCTGCTTCCTCGGCGGTTGTGCCCGAGATCTTCCCATGGCTCCGCCTCTTCCTAGGCTCGGATGTACGTTGACGGGACCGGGCAGGTTCTGCCTCGCATGTCTTACCTTCAATTGGTGGTCAGGTGGCTTCAATGTTGGTGTCCCACCTGCTTGCTGCTTCTTGGTGGCAGTATGGGGTATTTTGGCAGTCCTTCCTTTTCCTTCTGTCCCTTCTTAGGTAACTGCGTTGTTGGCATCGACTTTGCTTTTCTGGTGGGGTTTCGAGTCCGTCATATTGCCGCATACTGTCACCTCGTTTTGTGCAGTGCTGGCTGAGCCGCTTTGGCTTACTTTCGGTCTTGGTGTTACATTTGCATCGTTCGTAAGCTGTTTCGTGTGTTGTTTCCCCTCCGGCCTACTCATGCGCTGCTTGAGTAGTCCTGGTCTTTGGACAGCGTGCTCTTTCTTCTCCTTGGTTGGTTGTGACTCCCTCGGTTCGGATTTGTTTCTTGATGGCTCTTTTCCTGTTGGCATTTGCCACTTGGGGTTGAGTCACTGAGCTTCTTGCTCTCCTCTGGCGCAGGGGTTTCTGCTCCTTTGGTCATGGCAATTGGTTTGTTCGATTGCAGCCATCTCCCTATTTTTCTAGCACTGGATGAGGCTGCTTCTTTCTGGAGGGGTTCTTGGTTGGTCGGGCCGGGGGTGCATCGTGTTTTGGGTTCGGTTGCGGCCCTCCGCTGTTATTTGAGCGCCACGGCGTCTGTGTTCAGGACGTGCTTTGGGTTGATCCGGTTCCGTTCTTCCCTGTTGGCGGGTGAAGGTCTCCCGGGTCGTCTGCCATGTTATTGCGGCTAGCCAACCTGTGTTCCTTCCCCGTGCCCATGGCGTTCATGGATTCGCTGCTCTTGCTGCCTTCTTGGCGGCATGCCTAGCTGACATTCGGGCACTGGGCTTTTGGCGGTCGTACAGGGGCCTGGCTGCTCGATGTCTCATGTCGTTCCCGGACCCAATCGGGCCTGTGTCGCCTTGGGTTAGCGGTTGCAGCCAGTTGTCTTTACTTTGAGTTGGGAAGTGTGTGGCAACCGCCTCCCGGTTACATCCCTCTTTTTTCCTCTGTGGATAGTTAGCTCCGGGGAGCCGACAGGGCTCCCCCAGAAAACCAGCAAAAACCAAATGTAATGAAATGCCATTTTTTGGGTGAGACCCGGAGCTCCCCGGCATCCCTCTCTACCCCCAGTCGTCGGTTTTTCGCGTCTTAGACATCTAGCCTCAGAACTGATGGTGGATAGCCAGTGCGGTAGGTCTGGGGCTCCCTCTTCCCCCTCCTGGGGAGGGGGAGGGAGTTGCGTATACAGCGGCGCGGTGACGTGTGATGTCATGATCGTTTGCTTGTTTCTTTTAGGGAAGTTCTATCCACCTGTTCGGCTTGCGGTAACAATTTTCACCAGAATAGGAGTTTGTTTTGGGACGCTTACCTTTTGGGTGCCTGACCCGGTCGATGGCAGACATAGAATGCTTCCAACCACACGGGGGTTTCTATAGGCCAGTGCTCCCCTTGCCTCTCTGAGGCCAAGTTCTGGCTCGTGGTTCCCGGTAGGCCCATAGAACTCCATAAACATGACTGATGCCAAAGTCTGACATTAGTATATCAGCCTGGATAAGCTCCGGGTCGCCTCCGGGTCTCACCCAGATTATTGCGTTTCATTACATTCAATGCTGGTTATTTAATTTTTCCCATGCTCAGGAAACACAAATGAACATTTATAGAAGATAACAAAAAATGTTGAACTTTTTTTCTTGTGCATGGGGGTGTAAAAGCCTTAAGGATCCCTTAGCAGCTTAAGGGTTAATGTTCCTGGGCTGTGCTAAACTTGAGTGACATTTGGTAGGGTTACCCACCACTGATATTCTATCCTGGGATTTTCTGGCTGCTGCTTTCCTCTGTTATTGGTGGTTGAGTAGTTGATTGGGAGTAGATGAAGGGCGTCAAGAGTGGGGGGTGTGGTGTGTGTGTGTGTGTCACCTTTCGAACTGAATTGCAGTTTGTGTAGAATTAAAAATGGCTATTGTACATGAAAAAAAGCAAAAATTATTATTTTGATGCTGTTTTTAACACACTTCATCCACAGCGGCAGTGTCAACCACATCTCACCGAGGCTGCGAAGCAAAGTGTGGAGGGCATCTGCACGAAGATATATAATTTATCCGTCGAACACGCTAAAAAAATTAGAGAAAAGCATCTTCAAATTCTAGAGGAAAATAATATTAGAGGTAAGTGCTGGATTGTTCAGTGTAATGTCGGTCATATGCATTGAGTGTAAATTCCTTGAGGACCAGTGCCAGAACCTGGCCCACTCAAAGAGGCACAGGAAGCACTTACATTTATTTTTGGCAGTTCATCATGAAAAGCAACCAGAAAATCAGAGTCAAAACAATCCACTGCTAGTTTCAAAAGAGATCGAAGACATGAATCTTGCTTAAATAACTTCCCCAAATATGTAAACAAATGAACAAATCCTCAAGGGCCATGATGAGGATTCGAACCTACGTCCGGGACGATCCCAGATGTGTCTTAGTCAACTGCGCCATGACATGGTCAAAAGAATTGCAACAGGGAGTGCTACTGCCCTCACTTGGCCCTTTTGGGTTTGTTCATATGATGTATCATGCTATTGTGATTTCTGTGTGTCTGTAAAAAAAGGATCGAATTTTCTTGGAACTAGCCCAAGCACGTTCCCATTACCTTCCCCAATAGTTTGGAGGAAGGAAAGAGGTAGCTTGCTTCTACCTCTTTCCTTGGCTCGTACCAGGTCGCTTCTCATCCGTGCTGGCTCCGGTGTTCTGCTTTTTCAGCTAAGTGGTGGCGTCTTCTGTACACTGTGGTGTAGAGTGAGCCAAGTTTTGAGTGTGCTTGGAGCTATGTATATACACAGGGTTACCTTCCCTATCTGCGCCCTAGTGCTACTCTTACGTTGCTAGGGGTTATCTTCAATGGAGTGTTTGGGAGCCGCTACCTTAGAGGTTCTCCTTGTTTGTGGTGGCCCTCACACAGGGTAAGTTGGGTGTCTACCTGTTTCTACCTGTTGTTGATTCCGAAGATCAATGTTCCCACAGCCTGGTCTCAAACCAGGCCTTGTAGTTGTTGGTCTGATCAATAAGGCTGTTCGATTTGGCTGCTCTAGGGGAAGAGTGCTGAAAAGTCTTGGGCTTTGATGTTGATTTAGTTTTCTGTGTGTGTGCCCATTGCACCTCTGCTTTTCAGTGCAACTATTTCAAACATCCTGCCATTCCTTCCGGACTCGTGTAGTGTTATTTGTGTGTGTGTGTAGATTTGACACTAGTCCTTCCAATTTTTTCAAAGTATAAATTATTATGTCTGTATTCCACCTGTGCTCTTGGGAATACAGATTTAAAAATTTTAGGCGGCCCCAATAATTTAGATGTTTTATTAAGTAGACTCTAGCGGTAACAAAATTTTGCCCGCTCTCCATCCAGGCCAGCAATTTCTCCAGATTTGAATGGGGGTTGTTAGTGTGCAACAATATTCCACTATAGAGAGCACTAATGCCTTAAAAAGTATCATCACTGGCCTATCATCTCTTGTTTGGAAGGTTCTTGTTATCCAACCTGTCATTTTTCTTGCAGTGTTTTTAGCAACATTGTTATGTTCTTTAACCTCAGTGATGCGCCGAGTTTATTGTGACATTCCCCCTGTACGCATGAAATCAAGTGCTAGCAAATTTCATTGTAAAATGATAAATTCCCTTCCCTGAACACGTACATGTAAAAAAAAAAAAAAAAAAAAAAAATCCACTTTGGCTGTAGAGACATGGAGAAGTGGGCATCATGGGCTGGTCGCCCGTGCGTGAAGCTCTCAGAGGCATTCGCGCGGATCACATTCAAGCACTGCGAGTTGCCACAAATATATTTTCAATTATTTGTTCTATGTACCCAGTATTTCCAATGCAGTTGTATTTTTTTTTATCGTACATGATGCATATACTGTATGTGTCCTTTACAATATGTATACAGTAGAACATTCATAATGTTCCATGGAACTGTGATACATGTGTCAGTAATGTGTCCACAATAAATGTTTATTGTCGCAATATTACTTGTTCAAGATTTACTAAAATTACAATACGTACCGTTTCACACACTATTTACACAGTAACACACTGAATTACTCATTCAGTTCTTCAGAAGTGAGTGATAATTGACGAAGCAGTCCATGGTACACAGCGTGGCTTCGCTCTCATTGCACCAGGTACAGATAGGTTTTCGCTTCCTGTTTTTTCGTTCTGTGTGCTTGAAAATATCACACACATGTACACCTTTGGCGTTAGTACCTGTAGGTGGTATATGGCCAAGCTGGTGAAGCATAAGGTAGTATTGAAAAGATTATAGAAAAAGATCACTTTGTAAGGTAGTCTTGAAAAGACCGCTTTGTAAGGTCTTTCACTGGAAGAGACTCAGATATTCTGGAAGAGTTTCAGCCATTCTGAAGGAGATTCAGCTATTCATGAAAATATTGTTGGAAAACACCACCATGCAAGTTACTAACACTGTTCATCTATGCTACATTGTATCGTATGCATCATCACTGAACCCAGAGAACGATTCATCTATGTATCATCTATAAAAATTTGAGATGGCATAGGCGGGCAAGGGTGGCATTCAGAGTTACAAATGGATACGCTCGCTGAATCGTCATTTTTGGTGCTGTATCACTTGCATCCGACCTTTGTGTTAGGTCCTTATTGTGCCTTGCTTCATCACTATCATGACCTTTATGTTCTTCAAACTAAAAGGTCTGAATTTCAGCGACAGAGAGCGAGCTTTCAACATCGGACAGGTGTTTGAGAGCCAGAGGCGCCTGCACCACTCATGGTTGCTCACTCGGTACTAAGCCAGTCAGAAGCCCTAGGACATTCTGGGATTTTTTTCCCCAAGATGGCTGCCTCTCACTAGACATCCCAAAGAGTCCATTTCGTACACAACCTACCATGCGCACGTTTTGAATGGGTACGAAATATTAAAAAGGTGTTTTCTCAACTCGTGCAGTTCCCACTGACAGAATTTTCTCGGCCGGCCCAGTCCAGTAGTTAAAAGTAAGGTTTTCTGACATAATTACTCCTAAATATTTTACTTTGGTTTTTCATTTAATAGTGTGGTTTGGCTGTTTTATGTGGTTTCTGCTTTGATAATTTGTTTTTTCATTGCGTAGTACAGTAATTGGAACTTATCCTCATTAACAATTTGAGCAGGTTACGGATTGAGCAGGATTCCCTAAAGGGATATATGCATATGAGGTCAAAAAGCCCAGCGCGCCTCCCACAGTAAACCCAAAATCCGCCAAGCGTTACCCATGAGTGAGCACCCATCAGAACATCTAATGGGTGTTGGGAGGAACTGAATGGATGGATGGTGGGGAGAAACTGGATGGCTGTGTGGATGGTGGGGGGAAATGGATGGATAGATGGTGGGGGGGGGGACCGAATGGATGGCAGGTGAGTGGGGACGGGGAGGCTGGTGGGGAGGGAACGGGAAAGAGGTGGTTGGGGGACATGAAAGAAATCTTTCAGAAACACCAGCCCTAGAATCATGTAAAGGAAGAAGAACACATGGAGGGCAATAGGGGTGGGCAGGTGAGTGAGTGGATGGATGAGTAGCAGGGCTGGTGGCAAAGTTGGTGGATAGGCAGGCAGTAGTGAGATGGTTGGCAGAGTGGGCATAGTGGGTGGGCATGAGGCAGCAGAAGCAGAATGAGCAGTGGCAGATGGTAGACTGAGGAGGTGGGTGGCAGATGGTAGACTGAGGAGGTGGGTGGCAGATGGTAGACTGAGGAGGTGGGTGGCAGATGGTAGACTGAGGAGGTGGGTGGCAGATGGCAGACTGAGGAGGTGGGTGGCAGATGGTAGACTGAGGAGG
>WNGS01157125.1:50881-62974 GCA_020271785.1 Procambarus virginalis
TGATGCTAGAGGCCGAGGTCGTGTGCTCCGGCTCCGGTGGTTGTTTCAGCACTGTACTAGAGTGTGGTGATTGTCTTCTAGGTGGTACGTGAGCCGGGAGTGTTTCTTCAGTCTCGGGCTGCATGTGCATAGGGTTTCCTTCCCTAGGTGCCATGTAAGTACTGCCCTTGGGGCTTGGGCCACCTTCCTCAAGTTCCTTGGGTTCTGCCCATGCTAGGCCGTTTACTGCTTGGTTTCGGCTGCCCTTTATGTGCTCGGGTGTTCTGTCTACCTTGTCCCTTGTTCGCCTTAGGGTTAGGGGCAGTTTGCACTGGTGGGGTGCAGGGTACTGCTCAGCTTGTTTTTACCAATCATGGCGGCTGGCTCTGTTCCGCCTGGGTACGCTTTCCTCTTGCGGGGTTTTCTTTTTGTCTGTCTGGGGGGGGGGGGGGTCTGCTTTCGTTCTTGCCTCCTGTGTCCCCTGTGTACTGAGTATTCTTCCTTCTTCCGGTGGTTCCCCCTGTTAGGTTCCCGTGAGAGTACACGTCCCGGGGGTTCAATTCATAGAAGATTGTTTGGTAGACTTGGGCACCAGTTAGCAGTACTCTGCCTGGGATTACCTGAGCGCGAGTCCTATTATATTAAACGGTCACAACCCTGGGAAACCCCTGGGGATGCGCGGGTCTGATGGATGTGACCCCAGAGCCCTCCCTCGCTTCCAGCGAGTTTGAGCGTTGCTCTGTCTCCTTGTCTCCGGGTGACACTCTGTCTTTGCCTCTGTCTGCTGCCTGTGGGGTCGGTGACACCTTCGGCTCGGAGTCTGCGGGAGCAGGCAGCACGGGCATTGCACATGGAGCTTCAATGGTGGTAACGCTCTCGGTTGTTTGCTCCCCGGAAGCCCCGAGGCTGCCCCGTTTTGGTTGGTGTTGGTTGCTTTAGTTCCTTCCACACCCCCTTGTCTTTCCCCTGTTGTGGTCAAGTCTGGTCCCCCCCTCCCCTCCTATCTGCATCCGGATCCTTACCATCTATTGGTTCAGGATTGGGACGTGCCTTCGTTGGTTTTGAGACTCGGGCGATCTCGGGGAATTCCCCTTCCTGGGTAGCGACGTTGGCATTCTAGCATGTTCCTCCAGCCGTGTTGTACGAGTCTGCTAGTGGGCTCCCTTCCTGGGTATTTTCGCGGCTGCCCCGTTACTTTCTTGTGAGGTCAGGGCTTTGGGGGGACGGCTGTGCCCCAGGGCCTGCCGTGTGGGTTCCCGGGGCTGGGGATGTGCTGCCTTGGGGGGGCCTAGGGGCTCGTTGTACCCCGCCGGGGTTTTTCTACCCTCTGGACAGGTCTTGCAGTTATGCAGATTGGGGGTTTTTCCTCCCCCCTCTCCGTACGAGTTGTTGGGCGTCGGCCCCTCCCCGGGCTCGGTTCCTTATCCCTTGAGTCAGTTGGTTCTGTCCTATTGGTGGGTGCTTTTCTCCGTTATTCCCCCCCCCCTTTTGCTTGGGACGGAACTTCTCCGTCATGCTCCCCTCTTCTTGGGGTTCCTGCATGACTTTTGGTCTCGGGTGCGATTGTGCCTTTATGTGTCTTCGTGACTTGTGCTTGATTCTGTGTGTTCTCAAAGGTTTGGGAAGGTTTTTTCTCTTTCCCGTATTATTGGAACGTCTGGTGTCTTTCGGCGTGTCTTCCCTCCGGTCCTTTCTAGGGCCTGTTGGTTCTCTGTGCTTATTCTTGGTTTTCAGTCCTGTCTCGTTCTTTTGTTGCTGTCTCTTCTCTCCGTGCTCTGTCTCGGCACTGCTTGTTTTCTTTACATACTCTTAGTCTGGGATGCCAGATTGGGCTCCTTGTAGCCCAATTGGGTTCCTGATTAGGTTCATTGTATTCATTTCATAAGCCGGATTTGTATGTCTCTGCTTACGCGTTTTTTGGCTCCTGTCCCATGAGCCAGACTGTTTCTTCTATTTAGCGGTTCACTCGGGTCACGAACTGTTTGGCTACTTTTCTTGTAAAGTAGTCCTTGTCCGGTAGGCTACTTTCCTAGTGTAAAGTAGAAAAGTCCGCTTTCCCGCCGAGTGGGTTGTGCAGTTCGGGCAGCGTGCCCTGCAAATGCGTCGTGGGAGTTTGTTTTCGTCTGGGTGGGGTGCACCAATGCTGGTGTTTTGAATCCTTTTCTCTCGGGTGCTTTGCCTTTCGCTCTTCTCTGTTCTCTGGTCTGTGCCCCCGTAGCTACTGGGGTGTTCTGGATTGCAGCTATGGGCTGGATGCTGGGGTTTTCCCTGTGTCATGGGTGTGGGGGCCCCTTCTTTGCCTCTACCTTACTCTTGTGCGTGTGCGGCTCTGGCCTTCTTCCCCTGGCGGTGCTCCCAGGATCTTTTCGGCTACATTGTGTAATGACACATTCGGCAGGTGAGTTTCTGCGGTTTGGTGTCTCTTTCGGACAGGCGCTGGTTTGTGGTTTTTGGATACGAATATGAGACCGTCAGCACACAGATGATTGCCGAGGGCCTGTTGGCACATACGTGGCAGCTCCTAATTTCTGCCCGTCCAGTCCCACTCGTGTGCATGTCCAACCCATGCTCGAGTCGATCAAGGGACCCCACCTCATCCATGTTATGAGGTACGATGGTTGAGGTGCAGATTATGTTTGCTTCTTCTTGGCAGCAGTATGTGGTTTTTTGGCGGTCCTTTCTTTTCCTTCTGTCCCTGCTTGGGTGGCTGTGTTTGTTGGCGTCGGCTTGTCTTTTCTTATGGAGGTGTAGGGCCGTCATCTTGCTACATATTGTCGCCCCGTTTCGTGCGGCGCTGGTGGAACCCCTTCAGCTTGCTTTCGGTCTTGGTGTTACATCTATGTCGTTTCATAAGCTGTCTTGTGCGATGTTTCATCTCCGGCCTGCTCATGGGCCACCTGAGCCGTCCTGGTCTTTGGACAGCGTGCTCTTTCTTCTTCTCAGTTTGTTGTGGCCCCCTTCGGTTTGGGTTTGTTTCTCGATTTTTCTCGAGTCTGTGGTTTCTTTCTCGGCTCTTTTCCTGTTGACATGTTGTCTCTAGGGGTCGGGTCAGTGAGCTTCCTGCTCTCCTCTGGCATAGGGATTTCTGCTCCTTGGGTCGTGGCAATAGGTTTGTTCAGTTGCAGCCGTCTCCCTCTTTTCTGGCACAGAATGAGACTGCTGCTTTCCGGAGGAGTCCTTGGTTTGTTGGTGCTTGGTTGGTCGGACCGGAGGTGTTTCGTGTTTTATGTCTGGTTGCGGCCCTCAGCTGTTGTTTGCGCGCCACGGCTTCTGTGTCCGGGACGCGCTTTGGGTTGATTCGGTCCCCTTTTTCCCTGTTCGCGGGTGAGGGGTCTCCCAGGTTGTCCGCCGTGTTATTGAGGCTAGCCAGCATGCGTTCTATTCCCGTGCCCATGACGTTCGTGGATTTGCTGCTCTTGCTGCCATCTTGGCTGCATGTCCTGGCTGACATTTGGGCTCGGGGCTTTTGGCGGTCGTACAGGGGCCTGGCTGCTCGGTATCGCATGGTCCTTCCCGGGCCCATTCGAGCCTGTGTCGCCTTGAGTTGGCGGTGGAAGCCAGTTGTCTCGACTTTGAGTTGGGGAGTGTGCGGCAACCACCTCCCGGGTACGTCCCTCTTATTTCCTCTGTGGGTAGTTAGCTCCGGGGAGCTGAAGGGGCTCCCCCAGAAATTCAACCGTTGAATGTAATGAAATGCCATTTTCTTGGTGAGACCTGGAGGCTCCCCGGCATCCCTCCCTCCCTCCGGTCGGTGGTTTTTCGCGTTTTTTGACGTCCAGCCTTAGAACTGATGGTGGATAGCCGGCGTGATAGGTCCATGGCTCCCCCTTCCCCCCTCCAGGGGAGGGGGTAACTGCGTAGACAGCGGCACGGCGACGTGTGTTTGATTGGCACGACAGCGGCACAAAACGTCATGATTGTTTGCTCTTTTCTTTTAGGTGAGTTCTATCCACTTGTTCGGCTTGTGGTAGCAATTTACACCACAATAGGGGTTTGTTTTGGGATGCTTACACCTCTGGGGTCCTGACCCGGTTGATGGCAAACATAGAATGCTTCCAACCACACGGGAGTTTCTATAGGCTATTGCTCCCCTTGCCTCTCTGAAGAGAGCCAGGTTCTGGCACGTGGGCCCCAGTAGGCCCATTGAACTTCATAGACATGACTGATGCCAAAGTCTGACATTGTTTTCGCAGAAGAGGAAGGGACATGAGGAAGGGATGTGGCGGAGGCCAAACCCACACCCAGCGTCAAGTGCAGATAAGAGAGCGTAGAAGGCTCAAGAACCTGTACAGAAGTCAAATGACAGGCGAGAGGCGGGACTAAGAGCCAAAGCTCATCCGCAGCAAGCACAACTAGTTGAGGACAACTAGGGGAGTACAGAGAATCCAATATACATGGAAAAACTAAGCCTGGTATAGCAAGACCGGCAAGGAATGAGGGACCCAGAAAATCATGGGAATAAAGAATCCAAAAAAGGAAGGCCCCAGGAAGAAGCACAGCAGGGCCGAACAAAACGCCACAACTATACCCCAACATGCAACCGCAGTATCAAAACCACAGCAAAACGTCAGCACCTAACACCCTCGACACAGGAACAGGTACCACACATCAGGCACCTCAACCTTTGCACCTTGGAACACGGTGGAAGTTGGGTCCAAAACTCAAGCATGGGTGGACATGCATAGGAGAGGAACTGGATGGGCATAGTCAGGAGCCGCCTCGTATGGGTCAAGAGGCCTCCTGCAGTCAGCTGTGTTCTGATGTTCGAATCGGAAGGAAAGGAACAAGAGCCGCCACGTAAGGCCAATAGGCCCGCTGCAGGCACCTCTGTTTGTATGTTCTATGTTCTCATGTACGTATGCATTCCCATCCGTACCCCCAAAACGAACCAGCGCCTGGACGAAGGAGATGCCAGACCACATAAACTTCCCTGCAGAACATAGGCACAAAAGGGTCATGACAATGTTACTAGATTGGTGCTGCCGGTGGCGGTGAGGGAATCATGCACCCGCAGGCAGCCCAGAAAAACGGGAGCACCACCAGCGGAAGCAGGCCAGAGCCGCTCTTGCAGGAGAAGAGGAGGAGAGAGGCGAAGGAGGCGCCCGCCACCCAAAGCGCATGGGAAACCCGGCGTCCTCCCCTTAGCGGCACTCCAGATCACCCCCAGGAGCAACAGGGCACGGTCTGGAGAATGAGAAGAGCGAGAGGCAAAGTACTCGAGAGAAAATGGACGGAGAACACCAGCACTTGTTCACATTGCCCGAACCAAAACAAACTCCCACGGCGCATGCGCAGGACACTAAAGAAAAGTAGCCCAACAGTTTGTATCCAGAGTGATTCACTTAAGAGAGGAAACAACCCAGCACACGGGAACACAAGTCAAAAAGGAGTAAGCAACAATACACATAGCTGGCTCATTTAATGAAAACAATGAACCAAATTGGAAGCCAACCGGGCTACCAGTAGCCCAATTGGGCTACAAGTATCCCAACCGGACCACAAGCAGCCCAACCTGGCATCCCGGACAAGGAGCATGGAAGGAAAACGAGCAGTTCCGAGACACAGCACGGAGTGAAGATACTGTACATGAACAAAAGAACGAGACGGCTGAAAACCAAGAGGAAGAACGGAAGAGGAGCAACAAGCCCTAGAAAGAACCGGAGGGAAGCCTCACCGAAAAGCAACAGACGTTCCAATAATACGGGAAGGAGCACATACCATCCTGACCCTTAGAGAACACAGAAGCAAGCATAAATGACGAAGGCATAGAAAGGCCGAGTCGCACCCGAGACCAAAAGTCATGCAGAACCCCAAGATGAGGGGAACATGACGGAGAAGTCCCATCCCACGAAAAAGGGGTGAATAACGGAGAAGAGCACCCACCGACAGGACGGAACCAACGGGCGTAAGGGACAAGGAACCGAGCCCGGGGAGGGGCCAGCGCCAACAACTCGTGCAGAGAATGGAGTGGGGAAAACCCCACTCCGCGCAACCGCAAGTCCCGCCCAGATGGTAGAAAAAATCTCCGGCGGTGTCCAATGGCACCTGAGGGCCCCCCTCCAAGTCATCCCCTCCCCATCCCCAGGAACCCATATGGCAGGCAGAGGGGCCGAGCCGTCCCCCCAAAGCCCCAGCCTCGCAAGAAAAAACCGGGGCAGCCATGAAAATCACAAAGGAAGCGAGCCCACTGACAGACTCATACAACACACCTGGAGGAACAGGCTCGAATGCCCCCGTCACTACCCCGGAAGGGGAATTCCTTTAGACCATCCGATTCTCAAAACAATGAAGGCCCTGCCCCGACCCCGAACCCACAGACAGTAAGGACCCGGATGCAGAGAGGAAAGGGGGGAGAGACCCGACAAGACCACCAACCAAAACGGGGCAGCCTCGGGTTTCCGGGGAGCAAACTACCTAGCGCGTTGCCACCGAAACCCAACGTGCAACGCCCATGCTGCCTGCACCCACATAGTCTGCATAAGACTGGGTAACTGAGTCACAAACACGTAACAAATCTCGCAGGACTCCACGCCGAAGGTGTCACCGACCCCACAGGCAGCAGACGGAGGCAAAACAGTGAGAGTCACCCTGAGACAAGGGGACAGAGCAACCTTCGAACTTGCACAAATCGAGGAGGGGGGGGACTCTGGGGCCACGCTCCCCTTAGGGGTTTCCCAGGGTTCTGAGTGTTTACTATAGAAGGACTCGCTCTCAGGTAATCCCAGGCAGGGTACTGTTAACCGGCGCCCCTGTCTACCAAACAACTTTCAAGAACTGAACCCCGGGACATGTACACTCATGGGGACCTAGCAGGGGGAACAACTGGAAGAAGGAAGACATTAGCATATCAGCCTGTATAGCTCCAGATAGCCTCCGGGTCACACCCAGAATATGGTGTTTCATTACATTCAACGCTGGTTTTTTAAATATTCATCTAAAATCAATTTGTGTAAATATTTTGATGAAAGTTTCATAATGCTGAAGCCAATAAGTTGGAGGTTTGTTTAACAAATCAGATTTAACAAATTTGTTTGTGTTTAAGTAATTTTTACATAATTCAAATGCTTTTCACTTCCCTGCCCCTTATGCTGAGCAGTTTAAAGGTTAAGTCTAGCCAGACTGCAGTCTACCCTTGTGCCTGTGTTGTTCGTTCATTTTCTGCTCTGGCCGTTGTGTTGGTAACATATCTTGGCCTGACATTCGGACATGGTTTTGGAGCCCGAACAGGATCTTGGCCACCTGTTAATTGGTGAACGTTCCTGGTCCCAGTCATTGATGTGTTGCCTTGGGCCGCAAGTTGCAGCCAGTTGTCTCGTCTTCAAGTTGAGGCACGCAGTGCGGCCACCTTCCGGTTAAGTCCCTCTTTTACTTTTCTTTGGGTATGTAGCTCCAGGGAGCCAAAGGGGCTTCCCACAGAAAACCAGCATTGAGTATAATGCAAGTCCATTTTCTGGGAGAGCCCGGGATGCTTCCAGACACCCTCTCTCCCTCACGTCGACCATTTCGTTTTTGATGCTCAGCCTCTGAATTGAGGTGTGGGGCTTCCCCCCCCCCCACTTTCTGGGGAGGAAAGGGCTGCGTAGACAAGCAGCAAAGCGGTGAATGAAGTTTGCTTGTTTGCTTTGTTTTCTTTTGGGGAGTTCTGTTGCTCTGTTTGGTCTTGGGTTTTTTGCAGTTTCGTATCATGTGGGGTTTGAGATACCTACCTTTCTGGGTGCCTTATCTCAGTTGATGACAGATGGAATATCCCCAAATACAATGGGGGGGTTTTCCTAGGGCAATTGCTCCCTATGCCCCTCTGAGGGGGGCCATGTTCTGGCTAGTGGTCCCCGGTAGACAGAAGTCCATTGACTGATGCCCCAGACTAATGTAGCGTATATCATTCCAATAACTCCACGGAACCTCCAGGGCTTACCCAGAAAATGGCATTTCATGACATTCAACGCTGGTTTTTGAATGTATATAGAAATTCATTATTGTACTGCGTAGTAGTATTACATAACCGTTTTCTTGTTAAAATAACAAATGCCCCCCGAAGGCACTGCTGGATGATATAAATCTCTAAATGCAACAGTTGGGGTTGGTCCCTTATAGTAGTTTGACTCAGGGTTGCACTATAATGTATCTCCTTATGTGTAGTAGCTTGGAAAACAGTGCTTCAATAACATGTATAAAATATGGTTTGACAGATTCTCTGTTTTACAGCTTTTAGGTCACTGCCTAGTTGGTTTCCTTTTGTTGTACTTGACAGATGATAAAGTAGATGCAAGTGAGTAATAATTCCGATGTTGTAATTGGCAGAAGCTGGGGTTCCTGCAGTTAGCGGGCTACGGAAAGTGTGGTGTTATCCGGTGCAGTTCACTACTCCGAGCCCTCGCCCGCCTCCAATCGACTTTATGCAAGACAAGGACACCACTTGTTTACGATATAATGGAGAGTCACTCAGAATCAACACGCCATACTTCCATAAACTGGTTAGTTACTTCATGCTTGTGAAGTCATCAGTATATGCTTTGAAGTTACACCATCAAAGCATTGGAATAAATTAGATTTTAAGTAGATAACTAAAAATATATGAATGTGGTAATGTTAATGAAAGATGTATAATAGTTTACTGAATATGAAAAATGAATATGAAAAAGAGGGAGAAAGGAGAATAAGTGTGTGTGTGTACGAGAGACTGAAGAACCACTGACATCATGCTCATGCAGTCTTCCTCCAGTCCAGAATGCTCAAATTCTACGTTCATTAAGAATTAACAGTGACAACCTGTTGTAGGACTCTCCTCACATATGTAGCAGTAAAGCCATTGCAACTAACTACAGACTGTTGACACTAACATCAGAATCTTTGAAAAAATGCACAGTAGGCTTGTAATATAGTATGCATAAAATCACAGCATCTACAGAGAGTCCAGGTCAGTAGGTTTAAAGCAAAGTTCTCCTGTCTTTTACAATTACTATTGTCACATGGTATTGAATTCATTGAGTTCGAGCAAAATGCCGAGGCAGTATACACAGACAGTGTGAAACCTTTTACACATGTAACTGTCATTGGATACTAAAATACAATGTGTATTAGAACAACAATTTGTGAAACAACAAAAATTATTAAAAGGTAATAACAAAGCAAAAGGAAATTATGATATGTGTATAGCAGGGCAGGCAAAGTTTAATACTAAAGGGATCCTTCAGATATATTAAACAAACATTAGGGAGAAGACTAGGTCATTGGGCAATGAGACAGGTCAAGTAATCAATAAGGACAAAGAAATGGGTTGTATTTTAAATAAGCATTTACAGTAGACACACTTGATGTTGTACCTGCAGCAAGAACACTGCCGTCCTGCTCATGAAGAACTCTCCTGACACCAAGTGAAACAAATTAAAAGAGATGATTATCAGCTATGCCTTGACGTGCCCACTTGGGGACCGTCACTCCCAATGATCTCAGTACATAGGCATGACAACATCTCTTTCACAGTACCTGACAGTGCACAAATAACAAGGCTCTGTCAAAGAACATATAATTTCTACAAACAACCAGACCATTACCAGAAGTATAATGACCAACAACATAAAAATAATTGACAGGTACAATGGCAATACTGTAGAAAATTTGACATGGACAAATCATTAAATTTCAAACATCCATGTATCAAAAGTCTGCCTAAACTTATGTGCATGCTACCATCCTGAAGACAAAGGTAGATTATCCCACCCACACCTCATCTACTACTTCAGCCAATATTGACTGGGGTAACACCTACTTCTCGTCATCCTTCTTGGTTATATATTCTGTAACTTCAGCTAACTTGTTTCTATTTCTCCTCTACCTCACACCATGTTGAGAACTCAACGAAATGCATCTTTTCTGGGGGGAGCCCCTACGGCTCCCCGGAGCTATCCATGGCTGATATGGATATTCTAACTACTTTGCATCAGTCGATGTGGGTGGAGTTCTAGCCTACTGGGGACCACGAGCCAGAACCTGGCCCCCTCAGAGAGGCACGGGGAGCAATGGCCCATAGAATGCACATGTGATTTTGGAGCATTCTATATCTGCCATCGACCGGGACAGGCACCCAGAAAGATAAGCGCCACAAAACAAACCCCTATTCTGGTTAACAACAAAAATTAACAAACGAGTGGACAGAACTCCCCCAAAAGAAAAACGAGTAAACTAGCATGATGTCACACCAGCCGCGCCGCATGTCTGCGCAGCTTCCCCCTCCCCGGGAGGGGGAAGGGGGAGCCCCAGACCCCCGCGCCGGCAATCCACACCCTAGTTCCTCGGCTGATGGGATCGTGCATGGTCGTGTGGCTCCAGCTCCAGTCTTGTCTCAGCGCTGTGAATTGTTTTTCAGTGCTGCTCTTACGGTGGTCGTGTGAGCTGGGAGTAGTATTCTCAGGTACTCGGGCTGCATGTGCTTAGGGTCACCTTCCCTGAGTGCCCTGCAAGTACCCCCCTTGGGGCTTGGGGTTACCTTCCACAAGTCACCTCGGGTCTACCTCTGTTGGCTTTTCGCTGCTTGGCGTTTGGCCGCCCTGAGGGTTTGGGGGTTTTACTCCCTTGTTACCTTGGGGTAAGTGGTAGTTATAGCACTGGTGGGGCGCAGGGCACTGCGCTGCTAGTTTTCACCTATTATAGCGGCCGGTTCTGTTCCCTCTGGGTACGTTGTCCACTTGTGTGGTTTTTCTTTTCTTTTTCTTTTTGCCTGGTAGGGGGGTCTGCCTTGTTCCCCTTATATTAGGATCGGTTGTGTGGTGGCACCCCCTGCTTCGCCCTCGCGAGTGGACACGTCCCGTGGGTTCAGCTTTTAGCAGATTGTTTGGTAGTTTGGGTAGCTGGTTAGCAGTGCCCTGCCTGGGATAACCCTTAGCAGACCTAGTCTAGGGGCCCTGGAAAACCCCGCGGGGGCTCTTGGGTCCGATGGAGGAGACCCTTGCGTCCCCTCTCGCTGTATGCGAGTTTGAGGGTTGCTCTGTCCCCTTGTCTCAGGGTGACTCTCATTGTTTTTGCCTCCGTCATGCTGCCTGTTGGGTCGGTGACACATTCGACCCTGAGTCCTGCGAGCTATGTTGCTTGTTTGTGACTCAATTCACCCAGTCTGCTGATGAATCATTTCGGGTGCAGGCGGCTCGTGCGTTGCAAGGTAGGTTTAGGTTATTGCAACGCGAGCGGATTCTTGCTTCCCTGGACGCCCCGCGGCTGCCCCGCTTTATGTATAGGGACCCGGACTTGGGGGTGTTGGTCGCTTCGGCCTTGCTTCCGCCCGCACCCCCTTGTTCTTCCCCTTTAGTGGTTCATTCTGCCCCTCCCCCCCTCCTTCCGGCCCCCAAGCGTCTGAGGGCTTCGGGGTCGGAGTGGGGATTAGAGGTTTCCGAGACTCGGGCGGTTTCGGGGGTTGCCCCGTCCGGGGGGGCTACGGAGGCATTCGAGTCTGTTCCTCCTGGCGCTGCTCCGGGGTCTGACCAGTGGGCCCCTTCTCTTCCGGAGCTTTCGGCTGCCCCAGCTTTTTCTTGTGAAGCCGGGGCGTTGGAGGACGACTCGGCCCCGGGGCCTGGTGTGGGGGCTCCTGGGGTTGGGGAAGAGCTGACTTGGGGGCCTTGGGCTCCGTTGGACCCCGCCTGGATTTTCCGTCCTTCTGAGCGGGGCTTACTGTTGCAAGGAGTGGGGTTTTCCTTTCCCCCATCTGCGTACGAATTGGACTTGGGTTCTGCTCCTCCCCGGGTTGGTTCCGTGTCCCTGTGGGTCCTTCGGTTCCGTCTTTCCGGAGGTTTTCGGCTTCCCGCATCTCTCCGTCTGAGGTGCGGTTGGCCTTGGCAGCTTCCCTCCTGCGTGACCCGGAGTACGCCTCCATAATGGATCCGTCTTCCTTCAGGTTTGGATTTTCGTGTCCTTACTGGTTCGTTATGAGGTTCCGGGGTCGTCCTGGCTTGCAGACTGCCCCTTGTTTTCTCTGGATGCTTGGGACTCGTTCTGTCGAACCCGCACGTTTGAGTGGCGTGAGGCGTTGACGGTGGTCCAGGTTTACCTGGGGGGCGATTTTGAGCACCTTAATGAGTGTCTTTTCGCTTGCCCTTCTGCGGGATGTTGGTGCGGTGCAGCTCA
>WNGS01157134.1:0-10568 GCA_020271785.1 Procambarus virginalis
AACGATAGCAATGTACATAAAGTAGAATCATCTACAAATATTAAATATAATTGTTGGTCAGACTTGTGGGGGGAACTGTAATTCATGATCAACATTGGAATAACTCTAGGGTTTAGAGTTTCTCAGAAGACCTGCACTTGCTGGTGGCACTTGCAACAGTCCACTTTGAAGTCCCGAAAGAGCTAACCAGAAAACAATAACCCTCTAGTGGCAGAGATGGTAATTACAGGATATAATCTCTTCCACTTTTAAGTCGTAACCATGCGGCCAGGCGTCGGCGTCCTGCCCTGACGGAGCTCACTAGAGGGCGGAGAACGCTGGGGGTTCTACATTAAATTTAGATTTTTCATGTAAGGCTCTAGGGCCTGGTCGAGGACCGGGCCGCGGGGATGTTGAGCCCCGAAATCATCGCAAGGTAACCGCAAGGGCACTCTTACCTTTGAGAAGTGTCACGAAATACCTCAAGTGAATAAGGAAGTTGTATAAGTTAATTGTGAGAGTGTTACTGAGAAAAGTGAGAGTGGTACTGAGAAAAGTGAGAGTGGTACTGGGGAAAGTGGGAGTGGTACTGGGGAAAGTGAGAGTGGTACTGGGAAAAGTGAGAGTGGTACTGAGAAAAGTGAGAGTGGTACTGGGGAAAGTGGGAGTGGTACTGGGGAAAGTGAGAGTGGTACTGAGAAAAGTGAGAGTGGTACTGGGGAAAGTGGGAGTGGTACTGGGAAAGTGAGAGTGGTACTGAGAAAAGTGAGAGTGGTACTGAGAAAAGTGAGAGTGGTACTGGGAAAAGTGAGAGTGGTACTGAGAAAAGTGAGAGTGGTACTGGGAAAAGTGAGAGTGGTACTGAGAAAAGTGAGAGTGGTACTGAGAAAAGTGAGAGTGGTACTGGGAAAAGTGAGAGTGGTACTGAGAAAAGTGAGAGTGGTACTGGGAAAGTGGGAGTGGTACTGGGGAAAGTGAGAGTGGTACTGAGAAAAGTGAGAGTGGTACTGAGAAAAGTGAGAGTGGTACTGAGAAAAGTGAGAGTGGTACTGGGAAAAGTGAGAGTGGTACTGGGAAAAGTGAGAGTGGTACTGGGAAAAGTGAGAGTGGTACTGGGAAAAGTGAGAGTGGTACTGAGAAAAGTGAGAGTGGTACTGGGAAAAGTGAGAGTGGTACTGGGAAAAGAGTTACATTGATAGCGTATGTAACTGAACACTAATTTATTAAAATTAGTTATACTATTACGCACGCGTTCGTTACGTTGAGAGAGAGTTTCACCTTCAAAACTGAGCCAATAGAGAACGTGCCTTTTTATTCTCTTGGTAAAACAAACAGTGATCTTACTGGAACACTCGTGAACACTCTCTCAACACTAGTAACACAAAGGTAATGAACTGGTGTATCACGGAACACTGAAACACAAGTATCAGATGATACGCATGTATACACCGCATCTTAATTCAGTGATATATAACTTATACACAACAATAATCATTCCTGTGAGAGATAACACATAACATGTCACACAATATTATGCACATTTTTTTTTTTTTTATTTTTATTTTTACATGCAAAACATGCAATTTAAATACAATAAAAACAATATACATAGCACAAAAACACATAGAACAGAGGAAAACAAAACCCATCAGCCAGAAGGGCCGACAGCACAGCATAACAAATTCAAAGGTGTATAGAAAATACAGGCCAAACGGTAAACACGTGCAGGATAAAACATTACAATGATAAACGGGACACAACAACAAAACAAAACACCGGCCTGAAGGACCGAGACCCAAAATACTCAATACACAAAGTAAGCAGAAAATAACAATAAATTATAAACACAATAATTGAAGAAACAGAGAGTGAACACCATAGCCAGAAGGGCATAGAAACACTCAAATGACAAGAGCATAGATCAAGCAAAGGCACATCAAAAAGAGCACACATAATAATGAAAACCAACATAGATCATGAAAAGGCAGAGCTTAATAACTGGGACATTTATAAAACATCGGCCGGAAGGGCACACAATATACATCACAAAACCAACCCCCACATAACAGACTAAAATCCAAACCACACCCGATATCCACATCACATTATCAGGACTGCGCATACTTTTCCGGCCACTCTGCAGCCGGAAAAAGAGTGCAATACGCCTCCCATATCGCCATAATATTCTCCGGAACAGGGGGACTAATGGCCGTCCGAGGATCGGGCATCGAAATCGGCACACCCGACAAAAATATCCTATATGCTGGAACCCAGACAGACGCGGGGCGCCACGGAACAGGCTCCACCCGGTCAGTATAGGTAAATCTTATAGGGTTGGACTGCACATCATACGGCGCGCCGTTGGCTAATATGAACGGTACCTCCTTCGGTGTGCACACGACGGGCAGCGCACCCGTACCCGCGGCAGCCTCACAGGGCTGCTCATCAACCACCGGACGGGACACTCGTGGGGGCTCCTCACCCCGAACATCCTTCCGCAGAACCAACACGAGGTCCCGACTTGCACCAGCACCCTCTTCACCAACCACTGGAGGTGCAACCACCCCCCACTGCGGGGAACTGCCGACAGAAGCCACAGGAGGCGAATCATAGACACAGCCCTCGGCATCAGCAGATATATGGACGTCAGCGGCCACTACCTCAAGTCCTGATAACCCATCAGCGCCAGAATCCACCTCATCAGCCCATGCAGTAGATGAGCGCCTGGATCTCTTGGGCACCGGGCGCACATCCTCGGAACCGGAAGTGGACCCAGACCCACGGGCATCACAAGCCGCTCGTACGCGTCTGACGACTGCAGCAGCTTCAACCGCAGGGGGAACCGGACCACACACAACCAGGGACCCCTCAGCCACTTCAGCATCCGGGATCCGAGTCGAGGAGATAGGGCCAGGCGCAGCATCGGAAGACAGGGGAGCAGGCGCAGAGGAGGGCGCAAGACCACGGGCCACTGGAGCAGCAGGGACAGGGATACGAACAGGATCAGGGGAATCCACTGATCTCATCGCAACAGCCGGAGGAGGGCCAGCGACATCCGGGGAAACGTCAGGAGACGCCGGGGGAGCCGCAGCAACGAGCCGGGCGGGCTCCACATCCCCGAAGTCCTCGTCCAGTGGAAGCGGAGGGAAATCCTCTTCCCGAAAGAGGTTGACAGGTGCAACCGGATCCGCCTCGCACCCTGCAGCCTGATGCCCCATCAAGCCACACCGGAAACAGGTCCGAGGCTGCCGGGCATAGTACACCCGGATGTAGCATCCCAGAAGCCGGACCGAAGACGGAATGTCCGACCGCAGACGCATGCCCAAGGTGCGAATATTCGTCCGCCTCCCGGCGTACTTCCCGGAGGATAACGTATTTACCCTCACACTGACGACGGGCCCAAATCGCTGGAAATAACGCCGCAGAAGCTCTTCGGGAAACTCCAAGGGCGCCCCATGCACGCTGACATAGGTCAGCGCACCACTCCGGTCTGATATGGCGACTGAGCCGGTACCTCCTGGCAAGGACAGCGAGCGCCCCTCGTAACGACTGAGGAAGGCACGATATACCTCCTCCGTCGCCAGCTTGATGACAACGCGATGCGCAGTCACCAGCTCAATCCCGTCAACATCTAGCACCGGGACATGCAGCAAGTCGCACAGTACCTCCGCAACCTCCGGATACCCAGCACGGCCAGAGAATTCCAGTCCTACCGAGTTCACACGCTTGATTGCTGGTAGGGGACCACCCATGGTGAACCCAACACCTGCCACGTCTGCACACCGCCAGGCAGGCAACAACACTGGGGGGTGGGGGGGGGCAGCTACGCCCCGCCACCTGGCGATCAAAAGGCTGACTACCCTAGCAGTCACGGAGGGACACGTCCGCACTCCACGGCTGCTCAGGGTCAACTCCAATATTATGCACATGGTCCCCTTAACCAGGTACTTAGTGTGTAGAAAATACACAATAGTCTATAATGAGTACTAACGAGTCCACAGACAACGTTCATTGTGAAACAACACTTAACAACTGATCACTGCTGACACAAATGACCCTAAATGTGTTGATCTTAAATGGCCTAACACAACTCCGCTGAGAGGCGTTACCTGGCAGGTTAACGACAGCCAGGAGTACCTCGTTACCTTGGTCATCAGACTGCCAGCCCACACAAACCGCATGCTCGACTCCAAAGAATCAAAACACAAGATAACAGACAAATGATATAATACTCACATGTAAGGTCGACATTCCGATCTTCGCCAGTGACATTCACACACATGTTGACACCTTGTTACCTCACGCTGACAGCTCAGCACACGTCAACTTCATCTCCTTGATAAGTGGTAATATCCTGTTATGGCAACGACTCAACCAGCAGTAACGGCCGCAGGCTGACCTACGTACTTTGATTACTCACGTGACAAACGCACGTGGTGAGTGATCACGAGGTAATTATGCAGGTGAAGCAGCGACTTAACACACACACTCACAGGTGACGACCCTTGCTCTCTAATTGTTTAAAGTTTTGGCCTGAGGGGCGTGTGTATTGGGCAGCGCCACTCATCCTGTGAGTGGACACACCGCCATAATGACAGTATTGGGCAGCGCCACTCATCCTGTGAGTGGACACACCGCCATAGTGACAGTATTGGACAGCGCCACTCATCCTGTGAGTGGACACACCGCCATAATGACAGTATTGGGCAGCGCCACTCATCCTGTGAGTGGACACACCGCCATAGTGACAGTATTGGGCAGCGCCACTCATCCTGTGAGTGGACACACCGCCATAGTGACAGTATTGGGCAGCGCCACTCATCCTGTGAGTGGACACACCGCCATAGTGACAGTATTGGGCAGCGCCACTCATCCTGTGAGAGGACACACCGCCATAATGACAGTATTGGGCAGCGCCACTCATCCTGTGAGTGGACACCTCCATAATGACAGTATTGGGCAGCGCCACTCATCCTGTGAGTGGACACACCGCCATAATGACAGTATTGGGCAGCGCCACTCATCCTGTGAGTGGACACCTCCATAATGACAGTATTGGGCAGCGCCACTCATCCTGTGAGTGGACACACCGCCATAGTGACAGTATTGGACAGCGCCACTCATCCTGTGAGTGGACACACCGCCATAGTGACAGTATTGGGCAGCGCCACTCATCCTGTGAGTGGACACACCGCCATAGTGACAGTATTGGGCAGCGCCACTCATCCTGTGAGTGGACACACCGTCATAGTGACAGTATTGGGCAGCGTCACTCATCCTGTGAGTGGACACACCGCCATAGTGACAGTATTGGGCAGCGTCACTCATCCTGTGAGTGGACACACCGCCATAGTGACAGTATTGGGCAGCGTCACTCATCCTGTGAGTGGACACACCGCCATACCTTACCTTACCTTGAGGATACCTTGAGGTGCTTCCGGGGCTTATCGTCCCCGCGGCCCGGTCATCGACCAGGCCTCCTGGTTGCTGGACTGATCAACCAGGCTGTTGGACGCGGCTGCTCGCAGCCTGAAGTATGAGTCACAGCCTGGTTGATCAGGTATCCTTTGGAGGTGCTTATCCAGTTCTCTCTTGAACACTGTGAGGGGTTTGCCAGTTATGTCCCTTATGTGTAGTGGAAGCGTGTTGAACAGTCTCGGGCCTCTGATGTTGATAGAGTTCTCTCTCAGAGTACCAGTTGCACCTCTGCTTTTCAACGGGGATATTCTGCACATCCTGCCATGTCTTCTGGTCTGATGTGATGTTATTTCTGTGTGCAGGTTTGGGACCAGCCCCTCTAATATTTTCCACGTGTAAATTATTATGTATCTCTCCCGCCTGCGCTCAAGGGAATACAGATTTAGGCTCTTAAGTCGGTCCCAATAGTTTAGATGTTTTACCGAGTGGATTCTAGCAGTAAAGGATCTCTGCACGCTCTCCAGGTCAGCAATTTCACCCGCAGTGAAAGGGGCTGTCATTGTGCAGCAGTACTCCACTCTAGAGAGCACAAGCGTTTTGAAAAGTGTCATCATCGGTATAGCATCTCTAGTGTGAAAAGTTCTTGTTATCCAACCTGTCATTTTTCTTGCAGTTGTGACGGCTACTTTATTGTGTTCTTTAAAGGTAAGGTCTTCCGACATGAGTACACCCAGATCCTTTACATTGCCTTTTCGTTCTATGTTATGATTTGCCTGAGTTTTGTACGTGGTTTCCGTGCAATGTCAATGTCTGTCACTATGGCACTACGTGCCATAGTGACAGTATTGGGCAGCGCCACTCATCCTGTGAGTGGACACCGCCATAATGACAGTATTGGGCAGCGCCACTCATCCTGTGAGTGGACACACCGCCATAGTGACAGTATTGGGCAGCCCGCGCCACTCATCCTGTGAGTGGACACACCGCCATAGTGACAGTATTGGGCAGCCCGCGCCACTCATCCTGTGAGTGGACACACCGCCGTAGTGACAGTATTGGGCAGCGCCACTCATCCTGTGAGTGGACACACCGTCATAGTGACAGTATTGGACAGCGTCACTCATCCTGTGAGTGGACACACTGCCATAGTGACAGTATTGGGCAGCGCCACTCTTCCTGTGAGTGGACACCGCCATAGTGACAGTATTGGGCAGCGTCACTCATCCTGTGAGTGGACACACCGCCATAGTGACAGTATTGGGCAGCGCCACTCATCCTGTGAGTGGACACACCGCCATAGTGACAGTATTGGGCAGCGCCACTCATCCTGTGAGTGGACACACCGCCATAGTGACAGTATTGGGCAGCGTCACTCATCTTGTGAGTGGACACACCGCCATAGTGACTGTATTGGGCAGCCCGCGCCACTCATCCTGTGAGTGGACACACCGCCATAGCAACATGTAAAACACTCCCCAACAGGAAGAAATCCCGCTGGGTTGTTCATCCTGTCTCTCGTACGCAGACACTGCTCGGTCTTGCTTAACTATCTCAAGTGAACAGCTTGTCAAACAAGAAGATTAACATTTGTCAACCCTTAAAATCTTACGTTATCTTGCGGGAACAAAATGGGGAATCTTTTAAGAACAGTATCTGTATGTGACAAATAGTATTTTCCTAACTCAAACGGAGTGGGATTTATTATGCTACACGTATTTCAAATGACTCTTAGATGTTCACATTCTCTCAGGTAGTAGTCAAGGTGGTCTCCGTCACTCTCACCACAGATTCTGCAGCTCTGCTCTTCAACTAAATGTGTCTGATCGTGACACATGGCTGAGGTGACAATGTCTCCCAGTCCTTCTAGATGTGCCTGAGACACATGGCTGAGGTGACACTGTCTCCCAGTCCTTCTAGATGTGCCTGAGACACATGGCTGAGGTGACACTGATTCTCAGTCTTCTGTGATGTCCTTACTCAAATTTACTCGGAAATAATTAAGCACAAAGTACTCATTATTATGACTGGGACATCATTAAAAATAATTGTTAAGCCCAGAGAAATCTTTAATTTATTTTAATGAATAAAACGCTTGACTTATGAAACACAGCAATGGAACGATCACTTATATGAACCAACTTTAAAAATCAACTCTGCATTTAAAATCGCACTATGGTTAATTACTTATTAATACCCAGTTAATCAAAGAAAAGTGGAGGGGGACTGAACCACACAACATATTTTCCCTATACTGAGTACTTAGGAAACACCACACACTTGCTCTATTTACAGTCACCCTTTGGTCAGGACCAGCACAGCTGTGCTCTGTTGGCTATCTTCTTGCCTCCTGGCTTGCCAAAACTCTCACTCCTTATCGAGGTACTTTTTCTTCTGCCCACCTCCGTCACTCTCAAGACGTCATATAAAAACTGTACCTGGAGCCCCCCTCTAAGATGATTGGTCTTGATGTGGATTCTCTGTTTAATAATGTTCCCCTTGATGTCGTCCTATCTTTCTTAAGTCAGAAGGCAACTAAGGGCCTTCTTCAACTTCCGCTTCTCACTGTCGTTTTCCTCGAACTCATGAGACTTTGTGTTGACTCTAACTCCTTATCTTTCAAAGGAAAATACTTCTCTCGAACTTTCGACGCCACTGTGGGTTCCCCCTCTTTCCCCTGTTCTTGCCAATCTTTGTATGGAATACTTCGAAACCGTTTTTCTTCCCTCTATTGATACTCATCACTCTTTCTTTCGCTTCTCTATGTTGATGACATTTTGCTTTTTGGCCTTATACAAATATGTCACCCTAGACATTTCCTCACCTCTCTTAACAATCTTTTTTTTTTCGTTAAATTTCAAAGCTGAATGGGAATCTAATTCCCTCTATTATTTTCTTGACGTTTATGTTCACAGCTCTGTGTCCGGGTTTTTATTCTCTGCGCAAATCCATGCATAGTGGTATGTACTTTCACTTCTTTTCCTACTATCCTCCTTCTGTTATAAAAGTGTCTCGTCTCACGATTCCTCCGCGCTTTACGCATCAGTGACCCTCAGTTTCATCATTCTGAAATGTCTTTTATTTACTAATCTTTCTCTCGCCTTGGTTACCCCTTACATTATTATCAACTGTGATAATAATGCTAAATTCTTAAGCTAAATTAAATTTATTTCATCCCAAACCTGTTGCCAACACTATTAGCACTGTGCTCTACCTTCCCTTCATATCTAAACTAAAAAATCTCACTAATACCCATCCTCCTCTTGAATAAAGCTCGCTTTTCGACAAACTAACATTCATCGTAGTAATGTGGTTCACTTCTCCTCCTCCTGCTTCTAATGCTGTTGGTGTCTGCTCTATTTCCTGTTCGTCTTGTCCTCTCCAACACTGGCCGTACACTGAATAACAGACTTAGAAACACAAAGAAGTATTAAATCTGCAGACACTAACAATGCTCTCTTCTGTTATGTTAGGGACTCGAATCATCCTATAGATTGGTCTCCGTCTAAAATATTTTTTCCCTGCCTCTACTCTTCACTGAAGCCGTCTTGTTGAATCGGCTCTGATACCCAACATGCCCAACATGATCCTTAGTCTTGGCTTTGTTGCTATTGACTCTTCCCTTTCACAGTATATACTTAAATGCTCCAACTTTCTTAACAAACTTTCTTGATTTAAGCTTTGTCCTTGTTGCTTATTCGTAGCCTTTTTCTTATTCTTACCTTTACTCCAACTCTTATTCTTGCATTCATCATATTCTTACCTTTCTTTTACCTGCTTCTCATCTCTCATCTTAATCCCTTATGTTATATTTGTCTGTTCCTTCCTCTCTTCTTGCCTGTAACTTCCTCTTTTCTTTCACAGTCCAGGACGGACCGAAACGTCGTCGTCATTCTTCCTGCATTATCAATAATGGCTAGTTGGTGAAGCCTTGTGGGGCTTGTACTTGGGTTGCTCATAATACTGAACAAGCACTGATGGTAGCCTAGGGTAAAAAGTTCTGCACTCACTAGGCGATAATCCTATCTCTACTAGAGGTTAGCACTTAAAATTAATACACATTATATATATACAATCATACACACTAATGATTTGAGTGATAAACTAGTGTCATTGGAAGTACCTTTAGGTTAGCTCCTCAAATCACCCTAGGATGGTATAGACACTAATTAATCACTCAAAGGTGTAATGATCATAAGTAATATTATTATATGCACAACTCAACTCGAGTTGATAAAAATTACAACCAAATAGGGTCTGCACCATTCATTAATGGTGCTAGCTTGCTTAATATAGTACAACTAGACTATGGTAATAATGGAACTAGAATGAACAAAAAATAGTTCAACTAGTCAATGGTAATAGGGGACTAGGTTATCTATAAACACTAGTCAATGTATATCCTACCCTGTTGTGGGTTGGCAATTGGTAAATATATATTGAGAACACTAGTGCAATATATATTAAATAATTCTCTATTTGGAGAAATAATATACACAATTATTGATGATAGCCTCTTAATTAGCCTTTATGAAACTTCTAATATTATCAAGAAGTATTAAATATTATTAATGACCTCACGAAATTAACTCCACAAAATCCATGAACAATCTCGTTAGGACACAGCCACTAATTTGGCTGGCTTCAATATTAGCTCTGTCATCCCACAGAAATAATACGCCACCAAATAGGTGGTTGACTGTGAAACCGCTGAGTATGGCTGAACTGGGCTGAGGGGCTCCTGAGATCGCTCGAGGCAACGCCGCCGTCTTTGACTGGCTTTGTATAAATCACACTGCACTAGTATATTTAATGAATCCACTGGTTAACTGGTTCATCCGGTACTAAGATGACCAAATAATCTGTCATCCGACTCAAAGATGATCAATTAATGTGGGTTCAAAGGACCAAATAATCCGGTTCGAAGGACCAAATAATGTGGGAACCGACCTGTGAGTTTATTTTAATTATATGAATTTATATAGAATTTATATTTACGTTAATTTATATACTTTGATAGCAATTTGTATGATGTTAAGTTGACTGTAATTTCTGCAATAATCTCACAAATCGATTCTTGCAACATTAGGGGGGGTGTTATATTGAATTTATATATATGCAGCCAATCAAACTACAGTATTAACTACACATATTAGTATACATTGAGGAGGTTC
>WNGS01157134.1:21595-39190 GCA_020271785.1 Procambarus virginalis
TACGTTATCTTGCGGGAACAAAATGGGGAAATCTTTTAAGAACAGTATCTGTATGTGACCAAATAGTATTTTCCTAACTCAAACGGATGGGATTTATTATGCTACACGTATTTCAATGACTCTTAGATGTTTCACATTCTCTCAGGTAGTAGTCAAGGTGGTCTCCGTCACTCTCACCACAGATTCTGCAGCTCTGCTCTTCAACTAAATGTGTCTGATCGTGACACATGGCTGAGGTGACAATGTCCCCGTCCTTCTAGATGTGCCTGAGACAATGGCTGAGGTGACACTGTCTCCCAGTCCTTCTAGATGTGCCTGAGACACATGGCTGAGGTGACACTGATTCTCAGTCTTCTGTGATGTCCTTACTCAAATTTACTCGGAAATAATTAAGCACAAAGTACTCATTATTATGACTGGGACATCATTAAAAATAATTGTTAAGCCCAGAGAAATCTTTAATTTATTTTAATGAATAAAACGCTTGACTTATCAAACACAGCAATGGAACGATCACTTATATGAACCAACTTTAAAAATCAACTCTGCATTTAAAATCGCACTATGGTTAATTACTTATTAATACCCAGTTAATCAAAGAAAGTGGAGGGGGACTGAACCACACAACATATTTTCCCTATACTGAGTACTTAGGAAACACCACACACTTGCTCTATTTACAGTCACCCTTTGGTCAGGACCAGCACAGCTGTGCTCTGTTGGCTATCTTCTTGCCTCCTGGCTTGCCAAAACTCTCACTCCTTATCGAGGTACTTTTTCTTCTGCCCACCTCCGTCACTCTCAAGACGTCATATAAAAACTGTACCTGGAGCCCCCCTCTAAGATGATTGGTCTTGATGTGGATTCTCTGTTTAATAATGTTCCCCTTGATGTCGTCCTATCTTTCTTAAGTCAGAAGGCAACTAAGGGCCTTCTTCAACTTCCGCTTCTCACTGTCGTTTTCCTCGAACTCATGAGACTTTGTGTTGACTCTAACTCCTTATCTTTCAAAGGAAAATACTTCTCTCGAACTTTCGACGCCACTGTGGGTTCCCCCTCTTTCCCCTGTTCTTGCCAATCTTTGTATGGAATACTTCGAAACCGTTTTTCTTCCCTCTATTGATACTCATCACTCTTTCTTTCGCTTCTCTATGTTGATGACATTTTGCTTTTTGGCCTTATACAAATATGTCACCCTAGACATTTCCTCACCTCTCTTAACAATCTTTTTTTTTTCGTTAAATTTCAAAGCTGAATGGGAATCTAATTCCCTCTATTATTTTCTTGACGTTTATGTTCACAGCTCTGTGTCCGGGTTTTTATTCTCTGCGCAAATCCATGCATAGTGGTATGTACTTTCACTTCTTTTCCTACTATCCTCCTTCTGTTATAAAAGTGTCTCGTCTCACGATTCCTCCGCGCTTTACGCATCAGTGACCCTCAGTTTCATCATTCTGAAATGTCTTTTATTTACTAATCTTTCTCTCGCCTTGGTTACCCCTTACATTATTATCAACTGTGATAATAATGCTAAATTCTTAAGCTAAATTAAATTTATTTCATCCCAAACCTGTTGCCAACACTATTAGCACTGTGCTCTACCTTCCCTTCATATCTAAACTAAAAAATCTCACTAATACCCATCCTCCTCTTGAAATAAAGCTCGCTTTTCGACAAACTAACATTCATCGTAGTAATGTGGTTCACTTCTCCTCCTCCTGCTTCTAATGCTGTTGGTGTCTGCTCTATTTCCTGTTCGTCTTGTCCTCTCCAACACTGGCCGTACACTGAATAACAGACTTAAGAAACACAAAAGAAGTATTAAATCTGCAGACACTAACAATGCTCTCTTCTGTTATGTTAGGGACTCGAATCATCCTATAGATTGGTCTCCGTCTAAAATATTTTTTCCCTGCCTCTACTCTTCACTGAAGCCGTCTTGTTGAATCGGCTCTGATACCCAACATGCCCAACATGATCCTTAGTCTTGGCTTTGTTGCTATTGACTCTTCCCTTTCACAGTATATACTTAAATGCTCCAACTTTCTTAACAAACTTTCTTGATTTAAGCTTTGTCCTTGTTGCTTATTCGTAGCCTTTTTCTTATTCTTACCTTTACTCCAACTCTTATTCTTGCATTCATCATATTCTTACCTTTCTTTTACCTGCTTCTCATCTCTCATCTTAATCCCTTATGTTATATTTGTCTGTTCCTTCCTCTCTTCTTGCCTGTAACTTCCTCTTTTCTTTCACAGTCCAGGACGGACCGAAACGTCGTCGTCATTCTTCCTGCATTATCAATAATGGCTAGTTGGTGAAGCCTTGTGGGGCTTGTACTTGGGTTGCTCATAATACTGAACAAGCACTGATGGTAGCCTAGGGTAAAAAGTTCTGCACTCACTAGGCGATAATCCTATCTCTACTAGAGGTTAGCACTTAAAATTAATACACATTATATATATACAATCATACACACTAATGATTTGAGTGATAAACTAGTGTCATTGGAAGTACCTTTAGGTTAGCTCCTCAAAATCACCCTAGGATGGTATAGACACTAATTAATCACTCAAAGGTGTAATGATCATAAGTAAATTATTATATATGCACAACTCAACTCGAGTTGATAAAAATTACAACCAAATAGGGTCTGCACCATTCATTAATGGTGCTAGCTTGCTTAATATAGTACAACTAGACTATGGTAATAATGGAACTAGAATGAACAAAAAATAGTTCAACTAGTCAATGGTAATAGGGGACTAGGTTATCTATAAACACTAGTCAATGTATATCCTACCCTGTTGTGGGTTGGCAATTGGTAAATATTATATTGAGAACACTAGTGCAATATATATTAAATAATTCTCTATTTGGAGAAATAATATACACAATTATTGATGATAGCCTCTTAATTAGCCTTTATGAAACTTCTAATATTATCAAGAAGTATTAAATATTATTAATGACCTCACGAAATTAACTCCACAAAATCCATGAACAATCTCGTTAGGACACAGCCACTAATTTGGCTGGCTTCAATATTAGCTCTGTCATCCCACAGAAATAATACGCCACCAAATAGGTGGTTGACTGTGAAACCGCTGAGTATGGCTGAACTGGGCTGAGGGGGGCTCCTGAGATCGCTCGAGGCAACGCCGCCGTCTTTGACTGGCTTTGTATAAATCACACTGCACTAGTATATTTAATGAATCCACTGGTTAACTGGTTCATCCGGTACTAAGATGACCAAATAATCTGTCATCCGACTCAAAGATGATCAATTAATGTGGGTTCAAAGGACCAAATAATCCGGTTCGAAGGACCAAATAATGTGGGAACCGACCTGTGAGATTTATATTTAATTTATATGAATTTATATAGAATTTATATTTACGTTAATTTATATACTTTGATAGCAATTTGTATGATGTTAAGTGGACTGTATTTCTGCAATAATCTCACAAATCGATTCTTGCACATTAGGGGGGGGGTATATTGAATTTATATATATGCAGCCAATCAACTACAGTATTAACTACACATATTAGTATACATTGAGGAGGTTCCTTATCTTATTATACAGCAGGCCTTAGTCCACCAGATATAACTAGGATGTAGACACCAAATTATCCTCTTTGAGGCAGCTTCCATCACGCAGTAACTGATTCACAAAGTTTTGCTTCCTCTTGTACCTGTCAAAGGTGCTAGCTATAAAGCCAGAATCCTATATATGATAGCAATATCAGAGAAAACACTGTATATTATATATAATAAGGACCAAGGCTAATTACCTTTAGTATGAGGCGATTTCGTATTCTAACCAGTTCGCACTATCTACTGACATTAATGGCCAAAAATGATTAGATAAATGGGTTTCGGTAGAACACTTAGCTTGTTTATTGTTGACTGTGTGTTAATAATGGAAGACCTTTGGTTTCCATAACACTTCGTCCAAGAGATATGATAGGAGCCGAATTTGCTCCCTTCGCCTCTGCGGTCCTAATAACAATGGCTGACCACTCCCTACTCCTGATGCTCCTGGCTTATTGTCCAGATATCAGTAACTGATTGAAGGGTCACATTTACTTTATTTTAATACTGATAATTAAGTTAATTAAAATGAGATGTTTTATGATGGTAAAATTCCAAAGACTAATGTATTTTAGAATAATTCCAACACAATAGCTGGTGAATTTATAATAGTATGTGGCAATGATATCCCGTTTTCTATAGACGGAAAATTCCACTACAAGTTACATTTTCTATGAGTTAACTTGTGTATACAACACAGCAGCATTATCTGCAATTGCATGTATTATTATTAAATGGTGTCGGATTTTCCGACAGGCTAGGTAAGAGGTCAGTTGCTGCTGTATTGTACACTGTTGTGAACTTTTGCATTAAAATGCTCGTGTGCTTTGCAAAGTTAAAGTAATTACAGTGAATTCTTAGCTAACATATACAGTGCAGTAAGTGTTTAGCATTCTGAGGAACATTAAAGTGATAAGTTTACATTTATTCAGTAAAAATGGCAAGTATACCTCAGTTTCCTGCACTTGATCCTGACTGTGACCAGACAAACCAGTCACAGAGGTGGACCAGATGGCTTAAAATGTTTGAAAATTTGTTAATAGTTTCAGACATCAAAAGTGCTGAAAGAAAGCATGCCTTTCTACTTCATTATGTAGGTGATCGAGTTTGTGACATCTTTGACACACTGAAAGACACTGGTGGTGACAAAGAGTATGACATTGCCAAAGCCAAATTAACTGAACATTTCAAACCTAGACAAAACACTGCTATGGAAATTATGCATTTCAGGAGAGCCAAACAACTCTCTAATGAAACCGTAGAACAATACCATACACGTCTACAGGGTTTAGCAACACATTGTGAGTTTGCTGATGTTGACAAAGAAATCAAACAGCAAATAATTGAAACATGCAGATCTACACGTCTCCGTCAAAGAGCTCTAGACCTTGTTGATGATGAAAGTTCTCTTACCAAGATACTGGATATTGCTCGTCGAATGGAAGATGCTGCACATGATGCTCGTATCATGGAGTGCAGTGCCAACAATGGTGCTGGCAGTGTTACTAACAGTGATGAGGTATGTAAGGTTCAGGGAGGACACTGTGATAATAGGAGGTATCATGGCAAACCCAACAGTGATTTGAGCCGAGAACCACATTACAACTGGGGTCAAGGAACAAGACTCAAGCAGTCACAACGACCCACATCAGAAGGTGTCAACAATAAATGTTACAATTGTGGAGGAGACTACCCACACCAAGGTAATGTTTGTCCTGCTCAAGGTAAGAAGTGCTATGAGTGTGGAAAACTAGGTCATTTTGGTGCTATGTGTCATTCCGCACTAAAGAAATCAGTCAGTTAATAAAAGTACAGTACGATGGTCAGGTCATAAGGGTCGAGATGGCAACCGCAATATTGCACCTCATATCCAGAATGTTAATAATGTACAAGACATGTCATTACAACCAGTCTCAGATGACAGTGAATGTGATTATACTTATGGAGTACAAGCAATCACAGAATGGAATGATTTTCCAAACAACCCAGAGACTATAGTATACATTGCTGGTATTTGTCTCAAAGTTCTCATTGACACTGGATCAAACATTGACACCATTGCTGAGTACCACTATGAGAAATTTAAAAAACAGTTCCCAAAGCTTGAGAACTACAAAATTAAAGCCACTGCCTATACTTCAAAGGTATCCTTGCCAGTGATTGGAACTTTCACTGCAGATATTAAGTCAAAGAGTGCAACATTCATTACTACATTCCATGCTGTTAGGAATGCAAAGGAGTCTCTACTCAGTTACAAAACTTCAACCTAATTGGGGCTACTTCAGCTTTCTAATGCTGTAGCAGTGGAATCTACAAACAATGTTGGTGCTATTGTTGCTGAATTTTCTGATCGATTTAAATCCATAGGTGATAGCATACTGATAGCAAAAGACATCTGCATATCAACCCAGATGTAATTCCAGTTGCCCAACCTCATCATCGACAGCCATTCCATACTCGCAAGAAAGTCGATGCCGAACTGGACGGGCTGATGGAACTAGATATCATTGAACCAGTAACAGGCCAAACACCATGGGTAAGCCCAATTGTCACTCCACCAAAGCCGAAGAATCCAGATGAGATACGCATCTGTGTGGACATGCGTGTTCCCAACAAGGCAGTAATGCGTGAACGCCATCCTACACCCACTGTAGATGATATGATCTACCGACTGAATGGTGCAACTGTGTTTCATCAAGTTAGATTTAAACAAGGGCTATCATCAGCATGAACTTGATGATGAGAGTCGCTTCATCACACGGTTACGACACATCGAGGTCTGTATAGATACAAGCGCCTGATTTTGGTATAACATTTTCTGCTGAGGTATTCCAGCAAACGGCACCATCCGTTTGTATGCGCTGCATTTCATACCCCAGCAGTAGGTAAACAACAGAGAGCGTACAGGACGCCCGCCAAGCTTGGAGGGCTAAGTCATGTTCTTTATTATATGAATTAGTCAGAAGTAATTTATTAGAAGTATTAAAGTCAGTAACCAGCAGGCTTTATATCAATCCTACAACCAAGACTTCCCCAGCACACACAACACCACACAGTTCTCAATACATGTTTTTTTCTTAATTTGTTTTCATTGAAAGGTATTATTCCTAAATTACAGTGTATGCTGCACCAGCCCTGCTGTTGAGAGGATTAGATAACCCATCAGTGTATATTTGATCTAATTCATTTCCGGTTTCTTTAGGATTTTTTTCAAGATACCTGTGCCTCATTTCTTGTGGTATCATGTTGGACTTTTTCATTGCCATTTCATTGATGATAATCCTGCATAGGTTACCCTCCCAGGGAGGGTAACCTCTCTACAGGCAAGAGCTCACGGGCTTGCTGAAGCAGGTGATGTTCTTTGAGGAAGCAGACTGATCTCTGATGCCATTTTTTGCTTCTCCTGTTTCCTCCTGTAAGAAGCACAGAACTCAGTTTTTTCTTGGCAATATCATTGTAATAGGGATCTCTGGCTATCTTAATTGCAAGCTTTGCATTCACTTCATTAATTCTGTTTTCTGTTTTTTAACACTGAGGAGGGACAACTCCTCTTATAGATTAGATGTTTAGGCAGTTCTTGGGACTCCAAGAATAATTGCCATGGCTTCATTTTGGATGAACATGAAAATGTCCAAAGAGCTGGCAAGCAGGAGATGGAAGAGGCAAGGGAAGGATTTAGGAAAACATGGAGGAGGAGGATTGGGAGGTTGTGTGGAGAGTGGGGAGAACAGGGTAGTGGCCCAACCACTTTGGCTTTGTGAGTGATTATGGAGTGATAGGAGTTGATATATGAATTGATGGTAAGGCAAGACTGCACTCATAGATGATGGTGATTTTTTTTATGATTGCTGGCTGCCAGTAGCAGCAAGCTGTAGCTGCTGCACAACCGGAGGAGAGAAGTTGCCATACAAGGACAGGGTTCCAGTCTTGCCGCCGCACCGGGAGAGCAGTGCTGTGGTGACTTACAGATGTGTGAATGGTAGAAAAGCTTGTAGTTGATGTACACAATGATTTTGTCCTGGTAGTATAAGTAATGGTGTCAGATGTTGACTTGTTAGTTCATAGTTCGTGCATGCTAAGTGTATAATGGATCAGGAGGATCCCATTCTTCATCACGTGGTAGATTGACTGTTGCTGCCGGAGGCGACTAGTTTATTGTGCACCCCATACTCATCCTGTGAGTGGTAGCGCAAAAAGCATTACAGAGAGCACAAAGGTCTTTATCAGACCTCATCTTAGATTATTACATAACAATTTCATCTATCCTTCACACCTTATAGTTACAATGTCAGCTAGTTTCAGAGAAAGTGCTATTTCAAGAGCTATATATTACATCATGTGGTAGGTTAGTAAGTATCCTGAGCCGTGGGTAATTCCTGTTGTGGATGTACCGCCTCACTTTTTTGTTGTAGTGACATCCTCCTTGTTCTGTGGGGCTATTCTTGTATCTCATAGTGATAGTGTTATATACCCTAAATGGATCGTCACGATTTGGTAAGTAGGTGCTCTTCATTTTGCATAACTGCTTTGCTGAGAGGTTGAGGAGGCGTCTGTTCAGTGGTTCTATCTGTAATCGGGTGTAGAGGCTGTCATTCCGAATTTTGTCGGCAAGTGTCACTCCTGCTACAAATCTGCGTGCTCTATTTTGAACCCTTTGAAGTTTCAACATATTTGACTGTTTACTAAGAGCAAGCGGGGTGTAAGGGTATTCCAGGATAGGTCGAATAAGCATTCTGTATAGGTGTAGCTTCACATGCTGTGGGGCTTGCCTGAATCGGTACAGCCGAGCTAGTTGTGCTTTGGCTAAGGCTACTTTCTTATTGATATGCTCAGTGGAATTCAAAAGCTCGATATTACATAGCCCAGAATTGTAGTGGAGTTCTGTACCTGTAACGTGCCACCGATGTTGATGGCCCCGAGTGTACTAGCCCAGCTGCCCTCCGAGCACAGTTGAATCTTGTTAGGGTTCGTCACGATTTTCCAGTCTTGTTCCCAACTGGCTGTGGCTGCTAGTTCCTCTTTCGTCTTCCTTATGACTGATTCGTGTTTAGTTCTTTGGCCAGCAAGCATCGACGACACTACATGAATGACATGTCCGCGAATTGAGTGATAATAGTGTCGTTATAAATGGGGCGTGGCAAATCGTTTACAAAGAGACTGAAGAGGAGTGGGCTGATGCACGATCCCTGAGGAACTCCTGCTGTCGGAGTAAAGGCTTCAGCTTCCTTGTTGTTAAACATTGGAATTATTATTTTATTGGTAATAATTTTTTTACTAGTCTTAGGATACTTTCAAGTTTTTTCATATTGCTTTGGGAATAAGTGCACAAAACTGGTGCAGCATGACGAGTGCACATAAGCTGTGTACATAATTTTAAGCACGGCAATAGATCCCTCATGCCCATTCCAGGTCATAACTTTCGACTTTTACATGTTCCAATGAGTTGGTTGAGCTCCTCTTTCTTTCCCTTGTTAGAGCTGACAGCAACGCTAAGGTACTGATAGTGGTCAACAGAGATGATATAACAGACAAACCACTTTTGTAACTTTTGATCATTAGCTTTTTCACAGATATTTCTCAGGACACAAATTACTTCTCGGGATGGTACAATTATTCAATAAATGTTGTAAGGGTAATATCTTCTTTATTATCCGGTGTTTGGTGTTGGCATCGCTGACTGACGACCAACTGCCGAGTATAACGACTACTGGGCCAGTAATTAGGTTAGGAACATTAGATGAATGTGTTCCTTCAGGAGTCCCTCGAGCAGGGCGAACCAGCAGGTAAAACATGCTCAACTAACGTTAATTTTACGTCGTTTGTCCAGGATGTGTTCAATGAGGGGGGGGGGTGTTATCGTAGAACAGGGGAGGATGGGTCCCAATGAACGTTGAATTAACGTCGATAACGGGAAGTCAAAGTCGAATCAACGCCATTCTTGAATATTGTGCACACCGGCCGCCGCGTTTACAACCCTGGGTGTTAGGCTTCCAGGATCTGGCCACTGTCGTCTCTGATCACCCTGAGTTTACGACCTGTGCTATTATGGCTTGGCAGTTCCGCCTTAGCGGGTCTGATTCAGGGCAATAACAGTAAGACATGTGTGTGGGCCTAGGAAGTGTGTTTTACACTCCAGGTTTTCATGAGGGTAAAACAAGTTTTTTTATTACCCTACACATTTCCCAGAGTTATTGGGTTCTTTATAGATTACGACTGGGAAGCCTATGTAATCCTTAACACGCTTCTTGCAGGTCAGTATTCGATCCCCGACCGTCCAAGTGGTCGGGCACCATTCCTATCTTCCGTCCTATCCCAAATCCTTATCCTCATATCCCTTCCAAATGCTATATAGTCGCAATGATCCAGTGCGTTCCCCCCTATAATTACCGGACCTGGTTGGTCAGTCTCTCCTGGTGGCCTAAATGACCCTCCAGAGGACGATAGGCAAGAGCTCGACACTAGACAATGTTCTCCCTGGCAGAAGTTACGTTCGTACCCATAACAATATAATAATTGAAATCTCATCTTTTGAGTATGCAAATAAATGTTTGGAATATTATTGTACATTTAAGAAAAGGCTCGATTATCACTCCCTCCACAACCACACAGTCGGCGAGTTTATTGTGCACCCCATACTCATCCTGTGAGCGGTAGATTATTGTGCACCCCATACTCATCCTGGAGCGGTAGTTATTGTGCACCCCATACTCATCCTGTGAGCGGTAGATTATTGTGCACCCCATACTCATCCTGTGAGCGGTAGATTATTGTGCACCCCATACTCATCCTGTGAGGGGTAGATTATTGTGCACCCCATACTCATCCTGTGAGCGGTAGATTATTGTGCACCCATACTCATCCTGTGAGCGGTAGATTATTGTACACCCCATACTCATCCTGTGAGCGGTAGATTATTGTTCACCCCATACTCATCCTGTGAGCGGTAGATTATTGTGCACCCCATACTCATCCTGTGAGCGGTAGATTATTGTGCACCCCATACTCATCCTGTGAGCGGTAGATTATTGTGCACCCCATACTCATCCTGTGAGCGGTAGTTTATTGTGCACCCCATACTCATCCTGTGAGCGGTAGTTTATTGTGCACCCCATACTCATCCTGTGAGCGGTAGATTATTGTGCACCCCATACTCATCCTGTGAGCGGTAGTTTATTTGCACCCCATATTCATCCTGTGAGGGTAAGTTTATTGTACACCCCATACTCATCCTGTGAGCGGTAGTTTATTGTACACCCCATACTCATCCTGTGAGCGGTAGTTTATTGTGCACCCCATACTCATCCTGTGAGCGCTAGTTTATTGTGCACCCCATACTCATCTGTGAGCGATAGTTTATTGTGCACCCCATACTCATCCTGTGAGCGGTAGTTTATTGTGCACCCCATACTCATCCTGTGAGCGCTAGTTTATTGTACACCCCATACTCATCCTGTGAGCGCTAGTTTATTGTGCACCCCATACTCATCCTGTGAGCGGTAAATTATTGTGCACCCCATACTCATCCTGTGAGCGGTAGTTTATTGTACACCCCATACTCATCCTGTGAGCGGTAGTTTATTGTGCACCCCATACTCATCCTGTGAGCGGTAGTTTATTGTGCACCCCATACTCATCCTGTGAGCGCTAGTTTATTGTGCACCCCATACTCATCCTGTGAGCGGTAGTTTATTGTGCACCCCATATTCATCCTGTGAGCGGTAGTTTATTGTGCACCCCATACTCATCCTGTGAACGGTAGTTTATTGTGCACCCCATACTCATCCTGTGAGCGGTAGTTTATTGTGCACCCCATACTCATCCTGTGAGTGGTAGTTTATTGTGCACCCCATACTCATCCTGTGAGCGCTAGTTTATTGTGCACCCCATACTCATCCTGTGAGCGGTAGTTATTGTGCACCCCATACTCATCCTGTGAGCGGTAGTTTATTGTGCACCCCATACTCATTCTGTGAGCGGTAGTTTATTGTGCTCCCCATACTCATCCTGTGAGCGGTAGTTTATTGTACACCCCATACTCATCCTGTGAGCGGTAGTTTATTGTGCACCACATACTCATTCTGTGAGCGGTAGTTTATTGTGCTCCCCATACTCATCCTGTGAGCGGTAGTTTATTGTGCACCCCATACTCATCCTGTGAGCGGTAGTTTATTGTTCATCCCATACTCATCCTATGAGCGGTAGTTTATTGTTCACCCCATACTCATCCTGTGAGCGGTAGTTTATTGTTCATCCCATACTCATCCTATGAGCGGTAGTTTATTGTTCACCCCATACTCATCCTGTGAGCTGTAGCGCAAAAAGTATTAAATCTTAGCTAGACCTCGACGGAGTTTTTTCTATTAACCATAACATCTAACCAGTCCACCTTGTATTACAACAATTTTTGTAAAGGTTGATAATGTGTATTAAGGCGGTCGCTTAAATAATTACTTATGTCAAAATATCATGAAATGCAAGCAATCTTGGGACAGTGATAAAGCCCATACAGTGACACCCAGACCTCTCTCCACCGGGCTCACCCAGACCTCTCTCCACCGGGCAGCTCTCTTGTTGACACACCTTAGGAGGACGGGGAGGCCTCGCGCCCACCAAGGTGTTCACATAATCGTACTCCCTTATATAAGCCCGCAAGCTCCAACTTACATTGCATTATTGCATTACTGAATGCAAGTTTCCATGGAGTGTTCACAACCGAGCCTGAGCAGCTCCCATTGTTAGAAGAGCTTACCCTAGACGGAAGACTATCAGATAAAGAGGTGCAACCCGTCTTCGCAAATTCGTATAGTCAATATTGACTTATTAAATAAGTGCATAGGTGACATACTTAACATAATAGTTTCCCTTGAAAAGCTTCATAGAAAACACCGACCTTACCTAACCTATGTTAGTATGTTAAGATAAGCATCTTATTGCTTCGTATTTACAATTATTACCTAACCTATACCTATAATAGGTTAAGTAACAATTGTAATTACGAAGCTATAAGATGCTTATTTTAACATACTAAGTAGGTTAGGTAAGGTCGGTGTTTTCTATAAAGATTTTCAAGGGAAACTATTATGTTAAGTATGTCACCTATGCACTTATTTAATAAGTCAATATTGACTATACGAATTTGCGAGGACGGGTTGCAACGTGACAGCAGAGGAAGTAATGAAACAGTTGACAACACTGAATGCAACTAAAGCAGTAGGACCAGACAAAGTATTACCGTGGATACTAAAAGAAGCAGCGCAGGCCATCAGCGTGCCTCTGGCAATGATCTTTAGTGAGTTACTTATGTCGGGAGAATTGCCCAGTTGCTGGAAGAAGGCAAATGTCGTACCGATTTTCAAGAAAGGAGATAGGGAGGAGGCACTTAACTATAGACCCGTATCTCTGACAAGCATCCCCTGCAAAATACTTGAAAGAAAAATTGGGCTAAGACTTGTTGCACAGCTGGAGGGCATTAGGTTGCAATGACGAAATCAGGAAGGGCCTCTAGGTTAAGCACCAGCAGGGAAGAGGAGGAAGATAGATTTGTAGACAATCTAATAGGGAAGTTAGCTGAGAGAAAGGACATTTCGATAGAGGCTTTAATCCAAGGCATTAAGAGTGAGATCTTTCAACAAATACAGGAAGAGTTTGAGAGACAGAAACAAGAGTTAGGGAACTATAATCAGGGAGAAATTAGAAAGAGTAGGGAAGCAAGGGAGAGTGAATGTGCTCGACTTGCAAATTAATTAGGCAGAGCTAACAGCATGGCTAGGGACAGTGGATTAGTGGGGGATAGATTAGTGAGTGTGGGAGGGATGGGGGGTATCCAGGGGAGGGGCTACCAGCATGAGAGTGAATCACTGAGAAGGCGGTCAAGTATTCTCCAAAGATTATTTGAATCTGGGGCAGCATCAAGACATGAAAGGATAGAAATGGAAAAATTTGAATTACATGAGATTTTGAGATGTATTAGGGCCGAGATGGCAGGAAACGAGGTGGAACTCAGCTGCCGAATTGAATCTTACAATTGTAACAAGACTCGGCCTGTTTTGGTACAATTCTTTAATGAAGAGGCAGTGGATTACATAATGAAGAATAAACATTTACTCAGAGGCAGCAAAGCCAATTACAAATTGTTTTATTGAAAGGTATATGACGAAAGATGAACAAATATCCCGCAAGGTGAAATGGCCTACACATCACCAAAACCTTATCCTCCAAAGTAGCCCCACGATCCCACTCTTTCCCAGGACACACCCTCCCCAACTCAACCCTTCAATCCCTTCCCCCTGCTAAAATCACCATCAACTCCCCTGCCCCTTCCAAACTCAGCCTGCTACATCGCACCCTTCAATGACCCTATCAGGCCAAGCCATACCCTCCCCAAACCAATCTTCCCTCCCTTCCTCCCTTACTAACCCCCGCAACTCTCCTGCCCCCTCTACCCCATTGCCTTCAATTCCATCTGTTCCTTCCCAGCCCCCAATGCCACCCTCTTTCCCTCACCCCCAAACCCCCACCCAACCCTCACCTCCTCTGCACCCCATCTCCCATATGACCCCCCCCCTCACCTTGTACCTCCCCACACCTCTTCCCCCATCTCCCTCTTCCCCTCTTCTATCCCAAAACCCATTCCTATCCCTGACTCCCCCCCCCCCTGACTAATACAACCCCTCTCTTCCACTCTCAACACCAATGCTCCATTCTCCCCTCAGCCCTCCACCCCAATATCCTTCTCCCCCAACCTCTCAACCTCTATTTAACTCTTAGCCTCACTCTACTTCTCAACCCCCTATGCCATTCAGACCCTCCCTAATTTTCAGACCCATTATGCCCTTCTTACCCCCCTAGACGCCCAGACCCCATTTGCCCCCAGGCACCCGCCCCCCCAGCCCCCTCCCAGCCCCCATTCGTCCCCCCAGACATCCCCTGACCCCCAGAGAAAGGGTCAACTCTGGTACCAGAGTTTCCAAGAAGAGTCTCAAGGTGTGGTACACCAATGCTGATGTGGTATCCAATAAAGCAGAAGAGATAAAGGAGAGAGTTAGTGAGACAGATCGAGACATAGCTGCAATAGTGGAAACTAAAATAAATGGTATGATCTCGGATGTTATCTTTTCAGAGGGTTACCATGTGATAAGAAAGAAAGGACACAGAGACAGGGAGGGGGAGGGGGAGTGGCACTACTAATAAAGTGGAAATGGAAGTTTGAAGACCTGGGAAATCGTGGTACCAATGAAAGTACAAGCTCCTTACATGGAACTCTGACAGCAGATGGGAAGAATATTGTAATCTTGATAACCTACAGTCACCACCAAACAGTAGAAGGCCCAGGCAGGAGTATGATGACAATAACAACGCATGTATAGATGAACTGCAGAGGGCAGCAACAATGTCTCATAGAATGAGAGCAAAACTGCTGGGGGATCTAAATTACAGAGATCAATTGGAAACAAGGAATCCCCATGCCAGGGAGGAAACATGGAGAGCAAAGTTAGTAGACGTTACAGACAGGAATTTCCTAACACAACATGTGAAGGAAGACACAAGGGAAAGAGGAGGGGATACACTGAGCTTATTAGACATGATTTTCACCCAGAATGTAAAAGACATCGAGAATTTGGAATATAAAATACCACTAGGAGCCAGTGACCACGGTGTCCTAGTTTTTGACTGCATGATGGAACATAAAATTGTGACCAAAGGACAAGAGGTCTGGGAAAGGAAAGTTCACTACAAGAAAGGGAACTACAGAAAAATAAGGGACTATCTGGGGGAAGTGCAGTGGGAGGAAGAAATTAGAGGAAAAACAGTGCAAGATATGATGAACCTAGTCATATGGAAATGCAAGGAGGCCGAAGAGAGATTTATGCCAACAGTAAAGGAAAAAAATAGGAGGGAATATTATAACCCATGGTTTAATAGACAGTGTCAGGATGCAAAAATGAGAAGTAGGAGGGAGTGGAGAAAGTACAGAAAGTACAGAAGACAAAGGACAGAGGACAACAGGATTAGATGCAATAGAGTTAGGATCGATTATATTAACATAAGAAGATTATCTGAAAAAAATTATGGGAATGATATTGCAAAGCGAAAAAGCAACCTAAATTACTACACTATAAGAAGAAAGATGTCGGTGAACGATCATGTGACAAGACTAAGGAAAACAGAAGGGGCATATACAGAACGTGACAAGGAAATCTACGAGGCACTGAATGCCAGTTTCCATGGAGAGTTCACTACCGAGCCTGAGCAGCTCCCATTGTTAGAAGAGATTGCCCTAGATGAAAAAACTATCAGATATAGAGGTGATAGCAGAGGAGGTAATGCAACAGTTGACAACACTGGATGCAAATAAAGCGGTTGGACCAGACAATGTATCACCGTGGATACTAAAAGAGGCAGTGTAGGCCCTCACCGTGCCTCTGGCAATGATCTTTAATGATTCACTTATGTCGGGAGAATTGCCCAGTTGCTGGAAAAAGGCAAATGTCGTTCCAATTTTCAAGAAAGGAGGAGGCATTTAACTACAGACCCGTATCACTGACAAGCATCTCCTGCAAAATACTTGAAAGAATAATTAGGCTAAGACTTGTTGCACACCTGGAGAGCATTAGGTTGTAAACAAACACCAATATGGGTTCTGGAAAGGGAAATCATGCCTAACAAACCTTTTGGAATTCTATGATAAAATAACATGCATAAGGCAGGACAGAGAAGGTTGGGCAGACTGCATATTTCTAGACTGCCAAAAAAAAAAACTTAAAAAAAGATAGTGGAAAAATGGAATGCACTGAAGGAGCAGGTTATGGAAGCAAACTCTATTCATAATTTACACGATAGGGAATGGGAAAGGGGTCTTTGCTCTAAACAACTCTGATGGCTAGAAAGGCAGGATCCAAGAGTCATGCTCTGATCCTGCAGGCACAAATAGGTGAGTACAAATTGGTCAGTTACACACACACACACACACGCACGCACGCACGCACGCACGTACGCACGCACGCCCCGCACGCACGCACGCACGCACGCACACACACACACACACACACACCACACACACACACACAATCGGGGGGCAGGTAGCCTGGTGGATAGCGTGCAGGATTCGTAATTCTGTGGCGCGGGTTCGATTCCGCACCCGGCAGAAACAAATGGGCAAAGTTTCTTTCACCCTGTATGCCCCTGTACCTAGCAGTAAATAGGTACCTGGGAGTTAGTCAGCTGTCACGGGCTGCTTCCGGGGTGTGTGTGTGTGTGGTGTGGAAAAAAAAAAAAAAAAAAAGTAGTTAGTGTAGTTAGTAAACAGTTGATTGATAGTTGAGAGGCGGGCCGAAAGAGCAAAGCTCAACCCCCGTCAAAAATACAACTAAGTGAATACAACTAAGTGAATACACACACACACACACACACACACACACACACACAACACACCACAGCTCATTCAGAAACCTTAGAAAGGAGGAATTTAGAACACTTTACACTGCCTATGTGAGGCCAGTCTTAGTGTATGCCGCCTCATCATGGAGTTCCCATCTGAAGATAGCATATAGGAAACTGAGAAAAGATTCAGAAGTTTGCAACGAGACTCGTCCCAGAGTTAAGAGGTATGGGGTATGAAGAGGGCCTAAAGGAACTGTGCTTACGACACTAGAAAAAAGAAGGAAGAGGGGGGGGGGATATGATAGAATGTATAAAATACTCAGGGGGATTGACAGAGTAGACATAGACGAAATGTTACAAGCAATAGTGACAGAATGAGGGGACATGGGTGGAAGCTGGGAACTCAGATGAGTCACAGATGTTAGGAAGTTTTCTTTTAGCTTGAGAGTAGTGGAAAAATGGATTGCACTTGAGGTGCAGGTTGTGGATGTAAATTCTATTATAATTTTAAACTAGGTATTGTTATGATCCCAGGTAGCGAGAAACGAGTCTACCTTAGAGTTATTCTGCAAAACCTGACCTAAATAAGAGGTCACAGAAATATAGACGTGACGATACGTA
>WNGS01157134.1:44027-57739 GCA_020271785.1 Procambarus virginalis
GGGTAAACCTCCAGGGTACACCAGCGTCTGAGCAACAATCACCCGGGTAAACCTCCAGGGGAACACCAGCGTCTGAGCAACAATCACCGGGTAAACCTCCAGGGGAACACCAGCGTCTGAGCAACAATCACCGGGTAAACCTCCAGGGGAACACAACGTCTGAGCAACACACCCAGTAAACCTCCAGGGGAACACCAGCGTCTGAGCAACAATCCTGGGTAAACCTCCAGGGTAACACAGCGTCTGAGCAACAATCACCAGGGTAAACCTCCAGGGTACACCAGCGTCTGAGCAACAATCACCGGGTAAACCTCCAGGGTGCACCAGCGTCTGAGCAACAATCACCCGGGTAAACCTCCAGGGTACACCAGCGTCTGAGCAACAATCACCCGGGTAAACCTCCAGGGTACACCAGCGTCTGAGCAACAATCACCCGGGTAAACCTCCAGGGTACACCAGCGTCTGAGCAACAATCACCCGGGTAAACCTCCAGGGTACACCAGCGTCTGAGCAACAATCACCCGGGTAAACCTCCAGGGTACACCAGCGTCTGAGCAACAATCACCAGGGTAAACCTCCAGGATACACCAGCGTCTGAGCAACAATCACCCGGGTAAACCTCCAGCGTAATACCAGCGTCTGAGCAACAATCACCAGGGTAAACCTCCAGGGTACACCAGCGTCTGAGCAACAATCACCCGGGTAAACCTCCAGGGGTACACCAGCGTCTGAGCAACAATCACCTGGGTAAACCTCCAGGGGTACACCAGCGTCTGAGCAACAATCACCCGGGTAAACCTCCAGGGGTACACCAGCGTCTGAGCAACAATCACCTGGGTAAACCTCCAGGGTAACACCAGCGTCTGAGCAACAATCACCTGGTTAAACCTCCAGGGGTACACCAGCGTCTGAGCAACAATCACCTGGGTAAACCTCCAGGGGTACACCAGCGTCTGAGCAACAATCACCCGGGTAAACCTCCAGGGTACACCAGCGTCTGAGCAACAATCACCCGGGTAAACCTCCAGGAGAACACCAGCGTCTGAGCAACAATCACCGGGTAAACCTCCAGGGAACACCAGCGTCTGAGCAACAATCACCGGGTAAACCTCCAGGGAACACCAGCGTCTGAGCAACAATCACCTGGGTAAACCTCCAGGTGAACACCAGCGTCTGAGCAACAATCACCTGGGTAAACCTCCAGGGTACACCAGCGTCTGAGCAACAATCACCCGGGTAAACCTCCAGGGGAACACCAGCGTCTGAGCAACAATCACCCGGGTAAACCTCCAGGGTACACCAGCGTCTGAGCAACAATCACCGGGTAAACCTCCAGGGTTACACCAGCGTCTGAGCAACAATCACCCGGGTAAACCTCCAGGGTACACCAGCGTCTGAGCAACAATCACCCGGGTAAACCTCCAGGGTACACCAGCGTCTGAGCAACAATCACCCGGGTAAACCTCCAGGGTACACCAGCGTCTGAGCAACAATCACCCTGGTAAACCTCCAGGGGTACACCAGCGTCTGAGCAACAATCACCCGGGTAAACCTCCAGGGTAACACCAGCGTCTGAGCAACAATCACCCGGGTAAACCTCCAGAGGAACACCAGCGTCTGAGCAACAATCACCGGGTAAACCTCCAGGGGAACACCAGCGTCTGAGCAACAATCACCCAGTAAACCTCCAGGGGAACACCAGCGTCTGAGCAACAATCACCTGGGTAAACCTCCAGGGTAACACCAGCGTCTGAGCAACAATCACCAGGGTAAACCTCCAGGGTACACCAGCGTCTGAGCAACAATCACCCGGGTAAACCTCCAGGGTACACCAGCGTCTGAGCAACAATCACCCGGGTAAACCTCCAGGTTACACCAGCGTCTGAGCAACAATCACCCGGGTAAACCTCCGGGGTACACCAGCGTCTGAGCAACAATCACCCGGGTAAACCTCCAGGGTACACCAGCGTCTGAGCAACAATCACCAGGGTAAACCTCCAGGATACACCAGCGTCTGAGCAACAATCACCCGGGTAAACCTCCAGGGTAACACCAGCGTCTGAGCAACAATCCAGGGTAAACCTCCAGGGTACACCAGCGTCTGAGCAACAATCACCCGGGTAAACCTCCAGGGTACACCAGCGTCTGAGCAACAATCACCCGGGTAAACCTCCAGGGAACACCAGCGTCTGAGCAACAATCACCCGGGTAAACCTCCAGAGGAACACCAGCGTCTGAGCAACAATCACCCGGGTAAACCTCCAGGGGAACACCAGCGTCTGAGCAACAATCACCAGGGTAAACCTCCAGGGTAACACCAGCGTCTGAGCAACAATCACCCGGGTAAACCTCCAGGGGAACACCAGCGTCTGAGCAACAATCACCTGGGTAAACCTCCAGGGGAACACCAGCGTCTGAGCAACAATCACCTGGGTAAACCTCCAGGGGAACACCAGCGTCTGAGCAACAATCACCCGGGTAAACCTCCAGGGGAACACCAGCGTCTGAGCAACAATCACCTGGGTAAACCTCCAGGGGTACACCAGCGTCTGAGCAACAATCACCAGGGTAAACCTCCAGGGAAACACCAGCGTCTGAGCAACAATCACCTGGGTAAACCTCCAGGGGTACACCAGCGTCTGAGCAACAATCACCTGGGTAAACCTCCAGGGGTACACCAGCGTCTGAGCAACAATCACCTGGGTAAACCTCCAGGGGTACACCAGCGTCTGAGCAACAATCACCCGGGTAAACCTCCAAGGGTACACCAGCGTCTGAGCAACAATCACCTGGGTAAACCTCCAGGGTAACACCAGCGTCTGAGCAACAATCACCTGGGTAAACCTCCAGGGGTACACCAGCGTCTGAGCAACAATCACCTGGGTAAACCTCCAGGGGTACACCAGCGTCTGAGCAACAATCACCCGGGTAAACCTCCAGGGTACACCAGCGTCTGAGCAACAATCACCCGGGTAAACCTCCGGGAGAACACCAGCGTCTGAGCAACAATCACCGGGTAAACCTCCAGGGGAACACCAGCGTCTGAGCAACAATCACCCGGGTAAACCTCCAGGGAACACCAGCGTCTGAGCAACAATCACCCGGGTAAACCTCCAGGGGAACACCAGCGTCTGAGCAACAATCACCTGGGTAAACCTCCAGGTGAACACCAGCGTCTGAGCAACAATCACCGGGTAAACCTCCAGGGTACACCAGCGTCTGAGCAACAATCACCGGGTAAACCTCCAGGGGAACACCAGCGTCTGAGCAACAATCACCCGGGTAAACCTCCAGGGTACACCAGCGTCTGAGCAACAATCACCCGGGTAAACCTCCAGGGGTACACCAGCGTCTGAGCAACAATCACCCGGGTAAACCTCCAGGGTACACCAGCGTCTGAGCAACAATCACCCGGGTAAACCTCCAGGGTACACCAGCGTCTGAGCAACAATCACCCGGGTAAACCTCCAGGGTACACCAGCGTCTGAGCAACAATCACCCGGGTAAACCTCCTGGGGTACACCAGCGTCTGAGCAACAATCACCCGGGTAAACCTCCAGGGGAACACCAGCGTCTGAGCAACAATCACCCGGGTAAACCTCCAGGGGAACACCAGCGTCTGAGCAACAATCACCCGGGTAAACCTCCAGGGGAACACCAACGTCTGAGCAACAATCACTCAGTAAACCTCCAGGGGAACACCAACGTCTGAGCAACAATCACCTGGGTAAACCTCCAGGGTAACACCAGCGTCTGAGCAACAATCACCAGGGTAAACCTCCAGGGTACCCCAGCGTCTGAGCAACATTCATCCGGGTAAACCTCCAGGGTACACCAGCGTCTGAGCAACAATCACCCGGGTAAACCTCCAGGTTACACCAGCGTCTGAGCAACAATCACCTGGGTAAACCTCCAGGGTACACCAGCGTCTGAGCAACAATCACCCGGGTAAACCTCCAGGGTACACCAGCGTCTGAGCAACAATCACCAGGGTAAACCTCCAGGATACACCAGCGTCTGAGCAACAATCACCCGGGTAAACCTCGAGGGTAACACCTGCGTCTGAGCAACAATCACCAGGGTAAACCTCCAGGGTACACCAGCGTCTGAGCAACAATCACCCGGGTAAACCTCCAGGGTACACCAGCGTCTGAGCAACAATCACCCGGGTAAACCTCTAGGGTACACCAGCGTCTGAGCAACAATCTCCGGGTAAACCTCCAGGGTACACCAGCGTCTGAGCAACAATCACCCGGGTAAACCTCCAGGGGAACTCCAGCGTCTGTGCAACAATCACCCGTGTAAACCTCCAGGAGAACACCAGCGTCTGAGCAACAATCACTCGGGTAAACCTCCAGGGTACACCAGCGTCTGAGCAACAATCACCCGGGTAAACCTCCAGGGGAGCGCCAGCGTCTGAGCAACAATCACCCGGGTAAACCTCCAGGGGAACACCAGCGTCTGAGCAACAATTAACCCGGGTAAACCTCCAGGGTACACCAGCGTCTGAGCAACAATCACCCGGGTAAACCTCCAGGAGCGCCAGCGTCTGAGCAACAATCACCCGGGTAAACTTCCAGGGGTACACCAGCGTCTGAGCAACAATCACCCGGGTAAACCTCCAGGGGAACACCAGCGTCTGAGCAACAATTTACCCGGGTAAACCTCCAGGGAATACGAGCGTCTAAGCAACAATCACTCGGGTAAACAAAATTCCTGTTGTATGAACCTCAGAGAATCTGCACCAGACTGAACACTTGCCAATCCCATTCATACATCTGGAAAAGATTATCAAAGCAAATAGAGGGGACCTTCGACAAGCCGCCGGCTTCCTGTCCTCGTTGAGGTCACTAGTGTTAGTGGCCCTCAGGTAAATTCAGGCAAAACACACACACACAGACGTCACTGTAACTGCACCTCACGCCAGCTGGCTACACGAAAGATCAAAGATCTTTTCCTACATAGGAAAAAGATCAGTAACATAAATATATACTTGGGAGTTGCAATATATGCACCGTTAAACTTAAGAAAACTGCAACGCAGATATAAGAGTATGCTCACTTTCTGTGAAGCGAGTAATGGTTAGTAGAAGATGCTAAGCCCCTGATACTGATGTATGATGACAATATTTCTCTCAAACACCTCTCACTTAATGCTCGGCTCATAGGAATAATATTAACATCACAAAAACCCGCACGGTTGCAAATGCATATGACTCAGAGTCATAAGCAAACGATAGCAATGTACATAAAGTAGAATCATCTACAAATATTAAATATAATTGTTGGTCTGACTTGTGGGGGGGAACTGTAATTCATGATCAACATTGGAATAACTCTAGGGTTTAGAGTTTCTCAGAAGATCTGCACTTGCTGGTGGCACTTGCAACAGTCCACTTTGAAGTCCCGAAAGAGCTAACCAGAAAACAATAACCCTCTAGTGGCAGAGATGGTAATTACAGGATATAATCTCTTCCACTTTTAAGTCGTAACCTTGCGGCCAGCCGTCGGCGTCCTGCCCTGACGGAGCTCACTAGAGGGCGGAGAACGCTCGGGGTTCTACATTAAATTTAGATTTTCATGTAAGGCTATAGGGCCTGGTCGAGGACCGGGCCGCGGGGATGTTGAGCCCCGAAATCATCGCAAGGTAACCGCAAGGGCACTCTTACCTATGAAATGTGTCACGAAATACCTCAAGTGAATAAGGAAGTTGTATAAGTTAATTGTGAGGCTGGTACTGAGAAAAGTGAGAGTGGTACTGAGAAAAGTGAGGCTGGTACTGGGAAAAGTGAGAGTGGTACTGAGAAAAGTGAGGCTGGTACTGGGAAAAGTGAGAGTGGTACTGGGAAAAGTGAGGCTGGTACTGGGAAAAGTGAGAGTGGTACTGAGAAAAGTGAGGCTGGTACTGAGAAAAGTGAGAGTGGTACTGGGAAAAGTGAGGCTGGTACTGGGAAAAGTGAGAGTGGTACTGAGAAAAGTGAGAGTGGTACTGGGAAAAGTGAGAGTGGTACTGAGAAAAGTGAGAGTGGTACTGGGAAAAGTGAGAGTGGTACTGGGAAAAGTGAGGCTGGTACTGAGAAAAGTGAGAGTGGTACTGAGGAAAGTGAGAGTGGTACTGAGAAAAGTGAGAGTGGTACTGGGAAAGTGAGAGTGGTATTGAGAAAAGTGAGAGTGGTACTGAGAAAAGTGGGAGTGGTACTGAGAAAAGTGAGAGTGTTACTGGGAAAAGAGTTACATTGATAGCGTATGTAACTAAACACTAATTTATTAAAATTAGTTATACTATTACGCACGCGTTCGTTACGTTGAGAGAGAGTTTCACCTTCAAAACTGAGCCAATAGAGAACGTGCCTTCTTATTCTCTTGGTAAAACAAACAGTGATCTTACTGGAACACTCGTGAACACTCTCTCAACACTAGTAACACAAAGGTAATGGACTGGTGTATCACGGAACACTGAAACACAAGTATCAGATGATACGCATGTATACACCGCATCTTAATTCAGTGATATATAACTCATACACAACAATAATCATTCCTGTGAGAGATAACACATAACATGTCACACAATATTATGCACATGGTCCCCTTGACCAGGTACTTAGTGTGTAGAAAATACACAATAGTCTATAATGAGTACTAACGAGTCCACAGACAACGTTCATTGTGAAACAACACTTAACAACTGATCACTGCTGACACAAATGACCCTAAATGTGTTGATCTTAAATGGCCTAACACAACTCCGCTGAGAGGCGTTACCTGGCAGGTTAACGACAGCCAGGAGTACCTCGTTACCTTGGTCATCAGACTGCCAGCCCACACAAACCGCATGGTCGACTCCAAAGAATCAAAACACAAGATAACAGACAAATGATATAATACTCACATGTAAGGTCGACATTCCGATCTTCCTCCAGTGACATTCACACACATGTTGAGACCTTGTTACCTCACGCTGACAGCTCAGCACACGTCAACTTCATCTGCTTGATAAGTGGTAATATCCTGTTATGGCAACGACTCAACCAGCAGTAACGGCCGCAGACTGACCTGCGTACTTTGATTACTCACGTGACAAACGCACGAGGTGAGTGATCACGAGGTAATTATGCAGGAGTAGCAGCGACTTAACACACACACTCACAGGTGACGACCCTTGCTCTCTAATTGTTTATAGTTTTGCCCTGAGGGGCGAGTATATTGGGCAGCGCCACTCATCCTGTGAGTGGACACACCGTCATAGTGACAGTATTGGGCCGCGCCACTCATCCTGTGAGTGGACACACCGCCATAGTGACAGTATTGGGCCGCGCTACTCATCCTGTGAGTGGACACACCGCTATAGTGACAGTATTGGGCAGCGCCACTCATCCTGTGAGTGGACACACCGTCATAGTGACAGTATTGGGCAGCGCCACTCATCCTGTGAGTGGACACACCGTCATAGTGACAGTATTGGGCAGCGCCACTCATCCTGTGAGTGGACACACCGTCATAGTGACAGTATTGGGCAGCGCCACTCATCCTGTGAGTGGACACACCGCCATAGTGACAGTATTGGGCAGCGCCACTCATCCTGTGAGTGGACACACCGACATAGTGACAGTATTGGGCAGCGCCACTCATCCTGTGAGTGGACACACCGCCATAGTGACAGTATTGGGCAGCGCCACTCATCCTGTGAGTGGACACACCGCCATAGTGACAGTATTGGGCGGCGCCACTCATCCTGTGAGTGGACACACCGCCATAGTGACAGTATTGGGCAGCGCCACTCATCCTGTGAGTGGACACACCGCCATAGTGACAGTATTGGGCAGCGCCACTCATCCTGTGAGTGGACATACCGCCATAGTGACAGTATTGGGCAGCGCCACTCATCCTGTGAGTGGACACACCGCCATAGTGACAGTATTGGGCGGCGCCACTCATCCTGTGAGTGGACACACCGCCATAGTGACAGTATTGGGCAGCGCCACTCATCCTGTGAGTGGACACACCACCATAGTGACAGTATTGGGCAGCGCCACTCATCCTGTGAGTGGACACACTGCCATAGTGACAGTATTGGGCAGCGCCACTCTTCCTGTGAGTGGACACCGCCATAGTGACAGTATTGGGCAGCGTCACTCATCCTGTGAGTGGACACACCGCCATAGTGACAGTATTGGGCAGCGCCACTCATCCTGTGAGTGGACACACCGCCATAGTGACAGTATTGGGCAGCGCCACTCATCCTGTGAGTGGACACACCGCCATAGTGACAGTATTGGGCAGCGTCACTCATCCTGTGAGTGGACACACCGCCATAGTGACTGTATTGGGCAGCCCGCGCCACTCATCCTGTGAGTGGACACACCGCCATAGCAACATGTAAAACACTCCCCAACAGGAAGAAATCCCGCTGGGTTGTTCATCCTGTCTCTCGTACGCAGACACTGCTCGGACTTTCTTAACTATCTCAAGTGAACAGCTTGTCAAACGAGAAGATTAACATTTGTCAACCCTTAAAATCTTACGTTATCTTGCGGGAACAAAATGGGGAAATCTTTTAAGAACAGTATCTGTATGTGACAAATAGTATTTTCCTAACTCAAACGGAGTGGGATTTATTATGCTACACGTATTTCAAATGACTCTTAGATGTTCACATTCTCTCAGGTAGTGGTCAAGGTGGTTTCCGTCACTCTCACCACAGATTCTGCAGCTCTGCTCTTCAACTAAATGTGTCTGATCGTGACACATGGCTAAGGTGACACTGTCTCCCAGTCCTTCTAGATGTGCCTGAGACACATGGCTGAGGTGACACTGTCCCAGTCCTTCTAGATGTGCCTGAGACACATGGCTGAGGTGACACTGATTCTCAGTCTTCTGTGATGTCCTTACTCAAATTTACTCGGAAATAATTAAGCACAAAGTACTCATTATTATGACTGGGACATCATTAAAAATAATTGTTAAGCCCAGAGAAATCTTTAATTTATTTTAATGAATAAAACGCTTGACTTATCAAACACAGCAATGGAACGATCACTTATATGAACCAACTTTAAAAATCAACTCTGCATTTAAAATCGCACTATGGTTAATTACTTATTAATACCCAGTTAATCAAAGAAAAGTGGAGGGGGACTGAACCACACAACATATTTTCCCTATACTGAGTACTTGGNCTCCAGGAGAACACCAGCGTTTGAGCAACAATCACCCGGGTAAACCTCTAGGAGAACCAAGCGTCTGAGCAACAATCACCCGGGTAACCCTCCGGAGAACACCAGCGTCTGAGCAACAATCACCCGGTAAACCTCCAGGAGAACACCAGCGTCTGAGCAACAATCACCTGGTAACCTCCAGGTACAACAGCGTCTGAGCAACAATCACCGGGTAAACCTCCAGGAGAACACCAGCGTCTGAGCAACAATCACCTGGGTAAACCTCCAGGTTACACCAGCGTCTGAGCAACAATCACCCGGTAAACCTCCAGGGAACACCAGCGTCTGAGCAACAATCACCTGGGTAAACCTCCAGGGTACACCAGCGTCTGAGCAACAATCACCAGGGTAAACCTCCAGGGGAACACCAGCGTCTGAGCAACAATCACCCGGGTAAACCTCCAGGGAACACCAGCGTCTGAGCAACAATCACCGGGTAAACCTCCAGGGGAACACCAGCGTCTGAGCAACAATCACCCGGGTAAACCTCCAGGGGAACACCAGCGTCTGAGCAACAATCACCCGGGTAAACCTCCAGAACACCAGCGTCTGAGCAACAATCACCGGGTAAACCTCCAGGGAACACCAGCGTCTGAGCAACAATCACCTGGGTAAACCTCCAGGGAACACCAGCGTCTGAGCAACAATCACCCGGGTAACCCTCCAGGAGAACACCAGCGTCTGAGCAACAATCACCCGGGTAAACCTCCAGGAGAACACCAGCGTCTGAGCAACAATCACCCGGTAAACCTCCAGGAGAACACCAGCGTCTGAGCAACAATCACCCGGGTAAACCTCCAGGGAACACCAGCGTCTGAGCAACAATCACCCGGGTAACCTCCAGGGAACACCAGCGTCTGAGCAACAATCACCCGGGTAAACCTCCAGGAGAACACCAGCGTCTGAGCAACAATCACCTGGGTAACCTCCAGGTTACACCAGCGTCTGAGCAACAATCACCAGGGTAAACCTCCAGGGAACACCAGCGTCTGAGCAACAATCACCTGGGTAAACCTCCAGGTTACACCAGCGTCTGAGCAACAATCACCCGGGTAAACCTCCAGGGGAACACCAGCGTCTGAGCAACAATCACCTGGGTAAACCTCCAGGGTACACCAGCGTCTGAGCAACAATCACCCGGGTAAACCTCCAGGGGAACACCAGCGTCTGAGCAACAATCACCCGGGTAAACCTCCAGGGGAACACCAGCGTCTGAGCAACAATCACCGGGGTAAACCTCCAGGGAACACCAGCGTCTGAGCAACAATCACCCGGGTAAACCTCCAGGAGAACACCAGCGTCTGAGCAACAATCACCGGGGTAAACCTCCAGGAGAACACCAGCGTCTGAGCAACAATCACCCGGGTAAACCTCCAGGAGAACACCAGCGTCTGAGCAACAATCACCCGGGTAAACCTCCAGGAGAACACCAGCGTCTGAGCAACAATCACCCGGGTAACCTCCAGGAGAACACCAGCGTCTGAGCAACAATCACCCGGGTAAACCTCCAGGGAACACCAGCGTCTGAGCAACAATCACCGGGTAAACCTCCAGGGAACACCAGCGTCTGAGCAACAATCACCAGGGTAAACCTCCAGGGGAACACCAGCGTCTGAGCAACAATCACCTGGGTAAACCTCCAGGGTACACCAGCGTCTGAGCAACAATCACCCGGGTAAACCTCCAGGGGAACACCAGCGTCTGAGCAACAATCACCGGGTAAACCTCCAGGGTACACCAGCGTCTGAGCAACAATCACCCGGGTAAACCTCCAGGGGAACACCAGCGTCTGAGCAACAATCACCCGGGTAAACCTCCAGGGGAACACCAGCGTCTGAGCAACAATCACCGGGTAAACCTCCAGGGAACACCAGCGTCTGAGCAACAATCACCCGGGTAAACCTCCAGGGAACACCAGCGTCTGAGCAACAATCACCGGGTAAACCTCCAGAACACCAGCGTCTGAGCAACAATCACCGGGTAAACCTCCAGGGGAACACCAGCGTCTGAGCAACAATCACCGGGTAAACCTCCAGGGGAACACCAGCGTCTGAGCAACAATCACCCGGGTAAACCTCCAGGGGAACACCAGCGTCTGAGCAACAATCACCGGGTAAACCTCCAGGGAACACCAGCGTCTGAGCAACAATCACCCGGGTAAACCTCCAGGGTACACCAGCGTCTGAGCAACAATCACCGGGTAAACCTCCAGGGGAACACCAGCGTCTGAGCAACAATCACCTGGGTAAACCTCCAGGGTACACCAGCGTCTGAGCAACAATCACCCGGGTAAACCTCCAGGGGAACACCAGCGTCTGAGCAACAATCACCGGGTAAACCTCCAGGGAACACCAGCGTCTGAGCAACAATCACCCGGGTAAACCTCCAGGGGAACACCAGCGTCTGAGCAACAATCACCCGGGTAAACCTCCAGGGAACACCAGCGTCTGAGCAACAATCACCCGGGTAAACCTCCAGGGGAACACCAGCGTCTGAGCAACAATCACCCGGGTAAACCTCCAGGGGAACACCAGCGTCTGAGCAACAATCACCGGGTAAACCTCCAGGGGAACACCAGCGTCTGAGCAACAATCACCGGGTAAACCTCCAGGGAACACCAGCGTCTGAGCAACAATCACCGGGTAAACCTCCAGGGGAACACCAGCGTCTGAGCAACAATCACCCGGGTAAACCTCCAGGGGAACACCAGCGTCTGAGCAACAATCACCCGGGTAAACCTCCAGGGAACACCAGCGTCTGAGCAACAATCACCTGGGTAAACCTCCAGGGTACACCAGCGTCTGAGCAACAATCACCCGGGTAAACCTCCAGGGGAACACCAGCGTCTGAGCAACAATCACCCGGGTAAACCTCCAGGGAACACCAGCGTCTGAGCAACAATCACCGGGTAAACCTCCAGGGGAACACCAGCGTCTGAGCAACAATCACCCGGGTAAACCTCCAGGGAACACCAGCGTCTGAGCAACAATCACCCGGGTAAACCTCCAGGGGAACACCAGCGTCTGAGCAACAATCACCCGGGTAAACCTCCAGGGAACACCAGCGTCTGAGCAACAATCACCCGGGTAAACCTCCAGGGGAACACCAGCGTCTGAGCAACAATCACCCGGGTAAACCTCCAGGGGAACACCAGCGTCTGAGCAACAATCACCCGGGTAAACCTCCAGGGAACACCAGCGTCTGAGCAACAATCACCCGGGTAAACCTCCAGGGGAACACCAGCGTCTGAGCAACAATCACCCGGGTAAACCTCCAGGGGAACACCAGCGTCTGAGCAACAATCACCGGGTAAACCTCCAGGGGAACACCAGCGTCTGAGCAACAATCACCCGGGTAAACCTCCAGGGGAACACCAGCGTCTGAGCAACAATCACCCGGGTAAACCTCCAGGGGAACACCAGCGTCTGAGCAACAATCACCGGGTAAACCTCCAGGGAACACCAGCGTCTGAGCAACAATCACCCGGGTAAACCTCCAGGGGAACACCAGCGTCTGAGCAACAATCACCCGGGTAAACCTCCAGGGAACACCAGCGTCTGAGCAACAATCCCGGGTAAACCTCCAGGGGAACACCAGCGTCTGAGCAACAATCACCCGGGTAAACCTCCAGGGTACACCAGCGTCTGAGCAACAATCACCGGGTAAACCTCCAGGGGAACACCAGCGTCTGAGCAACAATCACCGGGTAAACCTCCAGGGGAACACCAGCGTCTGAGCAACAATCACCCGGGTAAACCTCCAGGGGAACACCAGCGTCTGAGCAACAATCACCGGGTAAACCTCCAGGGGAACACCAGCGTCTGAGCAACAATCACCCGGGTAAACCTCCAGGGGAACACCAGCGTCTGAGCAACAATCACCGGGTAAACCTCCAGGGGAACACCAGCGTCTGAGCAACAATCACCGGGTAAACCTCCAGGGAACACCAGCGTCTGAGCAACAATCACCCGGGTAAACCTCCAGGGGAACACCAGCGTCTGAGCAACAATCACCGGGTAAACCTCCAGGGGAACACCAGCGTCTGAGCAACAATCACCCGGGTAAACCTCCAGGGAACACCAGCGTCTGAGCAACAATCACCGGGTAAACCTCCAGGGAACACCAGCGTCTGAGCAACAATCACCCGGGTAAACCTCCAGGGGTACACCAGCGTCTGAGCAACAATCACCCGGTAAACCTCCAGGGTACACCAGCGTCTGAGCAACAATCACCCGGGTAAACCTCCAGGGAACACCAGCGTCTGAGCAACAATCACCCGGGTAAACCTCCAGGGTACACCAGCGTCTGAGCAACAATCACCCGGGTAAACCTCCAGGGGACACCAGCGTCTGAGCAACAATCACGGGTAAACCTCCAGGGGAACACCAGCGTCTGAGCAACAATCACCCGGGTAAACCTCCAGGAGAACCAGCGTCTGAGCAACAATCACCTGGGTAAACCTCCAGGGTACACCAGCGTCTGAGCAACAATCACC
>WNGS01157134.1:88446-102093 GCA_020271785.1 Procambarus virginalis
AGAGCAGACGACACAGACCAGACGACACAGAGCCATACGACACAGACCAGACGACACAGACCAGACGACACAGAGCAGACGACATAGACCAGACGACACAGACCAGACGACACAGAGCAGACGACACAACAGAGACGAACACACAGACCAGACACACAGAGCAGACGACACAGACCAGACGACACAGACCAGACGACACAGAGCAGACGACACAGAGCAGACGACACAGACCAGACGACACAGATTGAAGCTGGAGACACAGATGAGCCGGACAGATATAAAATAAATGTTCTTCAGGCATCGTTGCTGAAATACTCGTTGAAATACACACATAGGAATAATGAAATTTATTGCATTAACTAAAAACAAAGAAAGACGGGAAAAGTAAGCTACTGCTCATTCTGTCCACGTGAACTCAAAATTGGTGAGTTTCACGCAGACACACACACGCGGGCGGGACGGGCAAAACTAATGAGAAGAGTCGGAACAAAAAATTAAAATTGTTAAACTATGCAAGAGGATCTGAACGAGCTTCAAGGACTGGACTGAAGAATGATTACGAGATTTTTATCCCAAACAAATACAAGACTGTGATAAATGGCAAGGAAAAAAGAAAGACTCTCAAAGAATATGAAGCTACCATTGAAGGTCCCTATACCTGCCTGTTGAATACTTTACCTACTTTGAAGGTCCCGGGGATCAATATCCACGCACCGGTCTCTAACCAGGCCTCCAAGGCGACATGCTAAAACAGAGGGATTTAAAACCTGGGATTTACCCACAGTCCATCCTCCTGTTTAGAGCTTTATAATACGTAATGGCATATCGTACATATATATATATATATAATATATATATATAATATATATATATTATATATATATATATTATATATATAATATATATATATATATATATATATATATGTTATTAAATATGACCGAAAAAGTAAGATTAATAATTCTAACACGAATTTTCTCAATTTTCCTTATGTTTGTTTTTACTGATGACGGTAAATGAAAAATCAATTCTCCAAAATTCATTCTTTATTTCTTAGTCTGACGCGACACTTGAGCGCGTTTCGTAAAACTTATTACATTTTCAAAGACTTTAGTTACACACACTGAACAGAGTTTAAACAGCTTTTCTTTTTTTACCTGCATTTGGGTGAGGTGACATGTTACAATGGTTTGGGGTGAGGTGAGAACAAACACAGAACACGAAACAATGGGTATAAGCTAAAGGAAGAATAGATCTGTAACTGCAGAAGGCCTATTGGCCCATATTTCTTGATGTTTCTATATTGGAGCGGAGTCTTGAAGTGGGTAGAATATAGTTGTGCGTTAATTGGCTGTTGATTGCTGGTGTTGACTTCTTGATGTGTAGTGCCTCGCAGATGTCAAGCCGCCTGTTGTCGCTGTATCTATCAATGATTTCTGTGTTGTTTGTTAAGATTTCTCTGGTGATGGTTTGGTTGTGGGAAGAGATTATATGTTCCTTGATAGAGCCCTGTTGCTTATGCATCGTTAATCGCCTGGAAAGAGATGTTGTTGTCTTGCCTATATATTGAGTTCTTTGGGGCTTACAGTCCCCAAGTGGGCATTTGAAGGCATAGACGACATTGGTCTCTTTCAAAGCGTTCTGCTTTGTGTCTGGAGAGTTTCTCATGAGTAGGTTGGCAGTTTTCTTGGTTTTATAGTAAATCGTCAATTGTATCTTCTGATTTTTGTCTGTAGGGATAACGTTTCTATTAACAATATCTTTCAGGACCCTTTCCTCCGTTTTATGAGCTGTGGAGAAGAAGTTCCTGTAAAATAGTCTAATAGGGGGTATAGGTGTTGTGTTAGTTGTATCTTCAGAGGTTGCATGGCGTTTCACTTTCCTTCTTATGATGTCTTCAATGAAACCATTGGAGAAGCCGTTGTTGACTAGGACCTGCCTTACTCTACAGAGTTCTTCGTCGACTTGCTTCCATTCTGAGCTGTGGCTGAGAGCACGGTCGACATAAGCGTTAACAACACTCCTCTTGTACCTATCTGGGCAGTCACTGTTGGCATTTAGGCACATTCCTATGTTTGTTTCCTTAGTGTAGACTGCAGTGTGGAAACCTCCGCTCCTTTCCATGACTGTTACATCTAGAAAGGGCAGCTTCCCATCCTTCTCCATCTCGTAAGTGAAACGTAACACAGAATTCTGCTCAAACGCTTCTTTCAGCTCCTGCAGATGTCTGACATCAGGTACCTGTGTAAAAATGTCGTCAACATACCTGCAGTATATGGCCGGTTTCAAGTTCAAGTCGACTAAGACTTTTTCCTCAATAGTACCCATGTAGAAGTTTGCAAACAGGACGCCTAGGGGAGAACCCATAGCGACCCCATCTACTTGCTTATACATGTGCCCATCCGGGCTCAAGAAGGGTGCCTCCTTAGTACAAGCTTGGAGTAGTTTCCTCAGGATATTTTCTGGCATGTCAAGGGGAGTACAGGCCGGGTCTCGATACACTCGGTCCACTATCATCCCGATTGTTTCATCCACAGGTACGTTGGTGAACAGTGATTCTACGTCCAACGATGCTCTTATCCCTGTAGCCCGTGTTCCCCGCAGTAAGTCAACAAATTCCTTCGGGGATTTCAGGCTGAAGTTGCACGGGGGAAAGAGTTGTCCTGTTGGACGACATATTTGACCTCGAAGCACAAAAGAAGGTCACCACCAAAGACACCTTACAAGCTGAACTTATTGCAGAAGGAGGAAAGAATCGAGGCAACTACAGAAGTACCATACTGACCCCCGAGCTCAAAGCGGCAGCCAAGAGCCTTCGTGAGAACAAGGAGATAGTTGTCAGGAGAGGCGACAAGTCGCCAATATACGTCATCCTTAAGAAAGACGAATATCTGGCGAAAATGAACCACATACTCTCTGACCAAACTAAATTCCAAAGGGTAACGAAGGACACTACAGCCGAATTGAAAACAAAGGTCAACAAGTTGATTGAAACTGTGAATGCCAAGAAATCCGGACTCCACCTGCCAAAGATTATTGGAGAATATAAACCTGGATATGCGTATGGAAACGTCAAGACGCATAAGCCTGGAAACCCACTTCGGCCAATTATCAGCCAGATACCCACACCCACGTACAGACTGGCGAAACGACTCAACGGCTTACTGACTCCTTATGTCCCGTGCAACTTCAGCCTGAAATCCCCGAAGGAATTTGTTGACTTACTGCGGGGAACACGGGCTACAGGGATAAGAGCATCGTTGGACGTAGAATCACTGTTCACCAACGTACCTGTGGATGAAACAATCGGGATGATAGTGGACCGAGTGTATCGAGACCCGGCCTGTACTCCCCTTGACATGCCAGAAAATATCCTGAGGAAACTACTCCAAGCTTGTACTAAGGAGGCACCCTTCTTGAGCCCGGATGGGCACATGTATAAGCAAGTAGATGGGGTCGCTATGGGTTCTCCCCTAGGCGTCCTGTTTGCAAACTTCTACATGGGTACTATTGAGGAAAAAGTCTTAGTCGACTTGAACTTGAAACCGGCCATATACTGCAGGTATGTTGACGACATTTTTACACAGGTACCTGATGTCAGACATCTGCAGGAGCTGAAAGAAGCGTTTGAGCAGAATTCTGTGTTACGTTTCACTTACGAGATGGAGAAGGATGGGAAGCTGCCCTTTCTAGATGTAACAGTCATGGAAAGGAGCGGAGGTTTCCACACTGCAGTCTACACTAAGGAAACAAACATAGGAATGTGCCTAAATGCCAACAGTGACTGCCCAGATAGGTACAAGAGGAGTGTTGTTAACGCTTATGTCGACCGTGCTCTCAGCCACAGCTCAGAATGGAAGCAAGTCGACGAAGAACTCTGTAGAGTAAGGCAGGTCCTAGTCAACAACGGCTTCTCCAATGGTTTCATTGAAGACATCATAAGAAGGAAAGTGAAACGCCATGCAACCTCTGAAGATACAACTAACACAACACCTATACCCCCTATTAGACTATTTTACAGGAACTTCTTCTCCACAGCTCATAAAACGGAGGAAAGGGTCCTGAAAGATATTGTTAATAGAAACGTTATCCCTACAGACAAAAATCAGAAGATACAATTGACGATTTACTATAAAACCAAGAAAACTGCCAACCTACTCATGAGAAACTCTCCAGACACAAAGCAGAACGCTTTGAAAGAGACCAATGTCGTCTATGCCTTCAAATGCCCACTTGGGGACTGTAAGCCCCAAAGAACTCAATATATAGGCAAGACAACAACATCTCTTTCCAGGCGATTAACGATGCATAAGCAACAGGGCTCTATCAAGGAACATATAATCTCTTCCCACAACCAAACCATCACCAGAGAAATCTTAACAAACAACACAGAAATCATTGATAGATACAGCGACAACAGGCGGCTTGACATCTGCGAGGCACTACACATCAAGAAGTCAACACCAGCAATCAACAGCCAATTAACGCACAACTATATTCTACCCACTTCAAGACTCCGCTCCAATATAGAAACATCAAGAAATATGGGCCAATAGGCCTTCTGCAGTTACAGATCTATTCTTCCCTTTAGCTTATACCCATTGTTTCGTGTTCTGTGTTTGTTCTCACCTCACCCCAAACCATTGTAACATGTCACCTCACCCAAATGCAGGTATAAAAAAGAAAAGCTGTTTAAACTCTGTTCAGTGTGTGTAACTAAAGTCTTTGAAAATGTAATAAGTTTTACGAAACGCGCTCAAGTGTCGCGTCAGACTAAGAAATAAAGAATGAATTTTGGAGAATTGATTTTTCATTTACCGTCATCAGTAAAAACAAACATAAGGAAAATTGAGAAAATTCGTGTTAGAATTATTAATCTTACTTTTTCGGTCATATTTAATAACATATGTCTACAGGAAAGACTGCTACCAAATATACTAATATATATATATATATATATATATATATATATATATATATATATATATATATATATATATATATATATATATATATATATGTGACGGTGTTCCCCCCTTCTAATTCTCCCACGCCTGCTGTAAGAGTCATGTCCACTATTCCCGAGCGTTCTCTACATTGCAGGCATCAATTGAACATATGTGGGAGAGAACAGTATTCTCGATGAGCCGAGAAATTTGCAAAAATAGAACATTTTGGCCTGTGGGATAGGCCCTTTAGGGAGCCAATATGGCGCTGGCGAGTCTGTTCTCCCGCCAAAACTGTGTGACGTCAGTGGCGCCAGATTGGTCACCGTCAGCGACGTGGCACTGGGAGCCAATGAAAACCAACTTTGGGAAAAGTGACGTCACATAGGCATGGGGAGTCCGGCCGTGTTGGCGCCGAGGCGATATCAGTCTTTCACGACACGTCCGAGAGGTAGGACGCGCGATCGGTCATCCTGTCAGAGTGACGGATTTACCGAACTCCGGTGGATTTAAGCGTCTCCAGTTGTTGGCACGCACTCTGTGAGGTCTTCCTGCAACCCAGATGTGGCTCAGATAAGGAATTGACAGAATATTGAGCAACAAGTGCTCAGGGACAGGTGCGTTGCAAGAAGTGGGCCGGGCATCGACGTGTGTCGTCATTGGCAGTTCACCAGTATAAGAGACAGCTTAGTGGCCGGGCCACCCACCGTGAGTGAACCGGGTTGACAGCCTTGTCAACCAGGTTGAACGTGTGATCGACGATCCTGTCAAGTTTGACAGTAACCCCACCTTCGTGGAACCCTACGAGTCAACAGTTGGATGCAAGCACGTCGAGAAGTCTTCCCAAATACCTAGCGATATATCTAGACGACGAGGGAATTGACAGTGTTGTGAGCTTCAAGTGCTCTGAAGTCGGGTGCTGTGCGTGTGGAGCTTAAGCAGCGTCGTCTGGGACGGCTGGTAACTTCACAGTGACTTCGTAGTGGTGAGAGGCAGTTCCTCTGGGAGTACAGTGACAAGGACTAATTGGGAAACGTGCGACGACCGCCGAGACGTAGGCTGGCTGCCGTAGTTGGGAGGAAAGTTGACGGCCAGGAGACCGACTTCAACCCTGCGACGTACTGTAGAGGAAGGAGCACGGACCTGCTGTGTACAGAAGCGGCGAGACGCGACATCCTAAGGCGTGGGCTTGTGTTTCTGGATGGTGAACGAGGCGAGAGCCTGGACCAGGAGCTACAACCCAACTGTCATCCTAGGATAGGTGAAGTAGGTGTTTACAGTTACCCTCCCATTTCCCCTTTAGTTAGCTATATATTCTTGTCAGGATATTTTATATGTCGTGAGCAAGTCTCACTTGAGTCTAAGTCACAGAGTGCACAGTATGTGGTGAGCCTGCCCAGAGCGCTCACAGTATCAGTTTACATATATATCTATGTGTGGGTGTGTGCAAGCACCAAGATTCATCAGAGAATTTACTGTGACTATTATTAATTTACAGTGAGTATTATTATTATATATATTGGTAGTAAACCAGATATTGGTGTGTTGATCTCTATAATCTATTGATATAAATGCCTGTGGATTGATCTCTATGATCTATCGATATAAATGCCTGTGGATTGATCTCTATAATCTATTGATATAAATGCCTGTGGATTGATCTCTATAATCTATTGATATAAGTGCCCGTGTGTTGATCTCTATAATCTATCGATATAAATGCCTGTGTGTTGATCTCTATGATCTATTGATATAAATGCCTGTGTATTGATCTCCATGATGTATATATATATATGCCTTAAATTTGATTACTGATTTATATATGACATGACTGTACTGAATAATATCATATACGTGAAGTGATTGCCAGTGATATCTCTTTAAGAGAAAGTATAGATCTAAAGAAAAGTTCAGTGATCAAGCGAGTGCATTCACAGTAAATATTATTAAGAATAGAGCAATCTTTTGGTACGGTGAAAAGCCACTGTGAGAGTATTGTGAATAAGATGTTGATCGTGAGGCCAGTGAAATCATAAGTAAGCCATGTGAATGTTGAATAGTGTTTTGGAAAAAGTTAAATAAACGGGGATCGTGACAGAATTAGAAAACAAGTACTAGTCTGTTCCCACGATCGCGAGGGTCCCGGTCAGCTGAGATCTGACAGGTGACGCGTGGCGCTGTCGGGTGTTGCCATATCGGTGCGTTCCAGAATATTATGCTATGAATGGAGCAATTGTCATATATTATTCCTGATACATTAATGCATATATATTTCTCGTTGTCTTTTAAAGTAAAATACCAAAACTCTTTGGTGTTTGATATCATCCCCTCCATTTATCTTGTGACCGTGTAATGAAGTAAAGCAGAGTGACCTGCCTGATACCATATTATTGGAATTTGCTCTTGCCACAATTACACCTGACCACTGCAGTGTTACTGGACACCTGAAAACCAGTTGGCGACCTTGAAGGCTGTGTAAGAGTTCGGTGTCGGGGCGGGCCACAGATTGAGGGAACGATCTGTGCCCTCACTCATCTTGCAATCTAAAGGCCGGTTGTGAGACCGACTGGGGTACTCTCCGAGGCCAGCAGTGGAGCCTAGAGGATCGAGGGAAGACCCGCAGAACGACGGTGAGTAAGGGTTATTGTCGGGGCAACCACCTGGAAAGGAGATCCAGTCTACCTTGGCTTTAACCCTTCACTAACGAGGACACCGTGAAACCCCGACAGTTTATGGGACATGTGGCTCAGCAACTAACATCTAGAACAATTGAAAATTTATTTGGAGCTGCTGATCAATTTTTGTTTGATGGTTGGTTTGAAAATAAAAAAAAATCAAGATCACCCCCAGTAAATTATCTCTTTGTCGATTTTGAGGAGAGTAGAATGGAAGTAAATACTGAAATTTTGAATTTGGCATTAGAGGATAATCGATATCAAAGTGGAAAACTCCTCCATCCCCAAGATTGTGAGTATATTAATCTTTACTTTGACCATATTACTAATAATGTGTATATTGTTTATTCAATACATGAATTACAAATCATTTATAAAACACATATAGATGATGACAAAAATTCATTAAACAAGAATAATGACCAGTCTCTGGTAAGTGGCTTAGATGCCTACAGTTTGGTTATGACTGGAGCAGATAAGCGATATAAAGTATTAGGTTCACATCGTATTTTATATAACACATTTCTAAATGTCTCTAATGGAGAAATGTTCAACACTAGTCTACAAGGAAGCCCTCCAAACCCTTACAGAGCAAGCTGAGCATCTGTTAAACAAATGGACCCAGTACGACATCCCTATCCAACTCAAGCAAACCATCAACAGTGAACTATTTAACCTGAAACAACAACATAAAACTCGTGTAGAAACAAAGACACTCCGTAAGTTAACAGCCCTAAACGGTGGACAGTTAAAGATCCCTCGTCCTAAAGATGGCTACATTAACCTGACTTCTTATGATCTTACCCAGGACCAACGAGACCTCTTAAATCTTGGTCTAAATTGTCAATTCATATCTAAACCAAAGCTGCATCAAAAACGCCTGGAAATTGAAATGCTTCTGGACGACATCCAAAAGCTAGAAGACAACAAAAAAGTCATCACCACTGACACACTTCAGGCTGAACTATTAGCAGAAGCGGGGAAAAAACGGGGAACATATTAATCTACAATCTTAACCCCACGACTCAAAGAAGCAGCAAAACAACTAAAAAATCTGAAAGACGTAACAATAAAAAAAGCCGACAAGACAGCAGCATATGTATTGATTCCTACCCAAGAATACATGAAGAAAATTAGCGATATCCTTAATGATGACTCTAAATTTCAACGAATCACGAGGAACCCTGTGGAAGACCTTAAGCGGAAAGTTTACAAAACAATTACGGCAATCAACGCAAAGAAAGATAGTGTGCATTTCAATAAACTTCAAGGCGACTATGGCTTAGGATATACCTATGGCAATGTTAAGACACATAAACCAGATAACCCACTACGCCCTATAATCAGCCAAATACCAACTCCAACTTATCACCTGGCAAAAAAACTCAATGAACTCCTAACTCCAAGTAAGTATAGTCTACAATCATCAGCAGATTTCCTAGAATTAATCAAATCTACCCAGCCCGATGGAATCATTGCTTCCCTGGACGTGGAATCCCTATTTACCAACGTCCCAGTCGACACAACCATAGGAATGATACTGGACAGAGTATACAGAGACGAGAGCACCCCCAAATTAGACATACCTGAGCCACACTTGAAGAGTCTTCTCGAAGCATGTACAAAGGAAGCCCCTTTCATCAGTCCACAAGGAGACATGTATTTACAAATAGACGGAGTAGCAATGGGCTCTCCCTTAGGAGTTTTATTTGCTAATTTTATATGGGAACCATCGAAGATAGGGTCTTCAGTAGCAGACAAAAACCAACTGTATATTGCCGTTATGTAGATGACATATTCGTAATAGCAAAAGACTCAGATGAACTAATTGACCTAAAAAGACATCTAGAGAGAGAGTCAGTACTCTGATTTACACATGAAAATAGTGAAAATATCAGTCTGCCATTCTTGGATGTACTAATAACAAAAACAGGAGCCTCTTTAAGCACCAACGTATATACCAAGCCCACTAACATAGGATTATGCCTGAACGGTAGAAGTGAGTGCCCCCAAAGATACAAAGCCAGTGTTCTCAATGCCTATATTCGTCGAGCGCTTACCCACTGCTCTGAATGGAGCAACGTGAGTAGAGAATTTGAAAGAGTAACTCAGGTATTGGTGAACAACGGATATAGCAACGCGGAAATAAACGCTGCTATAAGAAGACACTTGGACCGTTGGTATAATCCAGAACCTAGAACAGAAACCACAATACCTCCAATAAAATTATATTACAAATCAACCATGCACAGTGAACATATAAAAGAGGAAAGAATAATGAAAGAAATAATCCGTAAAGGAGTAAAAAGCACTACTCCTAACCAAAACATAAACCTGATAATATTCTATAAAACCAAGAAGACTTCCGAACTCCTTATCAAAAACAGCCCGAAGCCGACAGAGAACCCTCTACAGCAGTCAAGCGTTGTATACATGTACACTTGTCCCCACGAAGGATGTAACCTTCATTCTAAGTACATAGGTATGACGTCGACCAAGCTGATGAGGCGTTTGACATGCCATCTTCAATCCGGTGACCCTATGAATCACATGAGACAAGCTCATGACATCACCCTAACAAGAGAAATGTTGAACAAAAATACATGCATAATAGACAAAACCCAAGATGCAAGATGATTACAAATTCTTGAAGCAATTCACATAAGAATAGAACAACCTACCATGAACACCTAAATCACGGAACTATTTACTCTACCCACAATGAGAGTAAGGACAGGACCAGAACATAACTATGTCAACACAGAAGACAATGTTCAACATAACAGGCCAATTACACTGTATTAATCTTTGTATGTAGATACCAGCTGCCTCGTATGGGCCAATAGGCCTTCTGTGGTTACCTCTATTCTTATGTTCATATGTTTCACCCCACATTTATCCCTTATGTATCCCCTATGTTTTCACCTTTATTGTCTTATCACCTGACCCAGTGTGGGTATAAAATCAACCACATTGTAAAATTTCTTCACTTGAGAATGAACCATGGAGGTTCGAAACGTTGTGCAAATTGTATAAATAAGTGTAATACATTCTATAGTAATTCACCTCTTTTCTTCACCCGGAAATTACGAAAATGAGTTTTGGAGAACTCCTATTTCAGCTAAGCTCTGATGCTAAAAAAATAGTTAGAGGGATAGAAGCCCTAAATAAGAAGATAGTAAATACAGAATATGCAGTCATATATATATATATATATATATATATATATATATATATATATATATATATATATATATATATATATATATATATATATATATATATTATATATATATAATATATATATATATATATATATATATATATATATATATACATATATATAATATATATATATTAAATATATATATATATTATATATATATATATATATATATATATTATATATATATTTGGAGCGGAGTCTTGAAGTGGGTAGAATATAGTTGTGCGTTAATTGGCTGTTGATTGCTGGTGTTGACTTCTTGATGTGTAGTGCCTCGCAGATGTCAAGCCGCCTGTTGTCGCTGTATCTATCAATGATTTCTGTGTTGTTGTTAAGATTTCTCTGGTGATGGTTTGGTTGTGGGAAGAGATTATATGTTCCTTGATAGAGCCCTGTTGCTTATGCATCGTTAATCGCCTGACGCCTAGAAAGAGATGTTGTTGTCTTGCCTATATACTGTACTGAGTTTTTTGAGGCTTACAATCCCCCAAGAGGGCATTGAAGGGCATAGACGACGTTTGTCTCTTTTAGAGCGTTCTGCTCCGTGTCTGGAGAGTTTCTCATGAGTAAGCTGGCTGTTTTTTTTGGTTTTATAGTAAATCGTTAGTTGTATCTTCTGGTTTTGTCTGTAGGGATAACAATTTTACTAACAATATCTTCATTCAGGACCCTTTACCTCCGTTTTATGAGCTGTGGGAGAAGAAGTTCCTTTAAATAGTCTAATAGGGGTATAGGTGTTTGTATTAGTTGTCTCTTCAGAGGGGTTGCCATGGCATTTCACTCTTTCCGTTCTTATGATTGTCTTCAATGCAAACCATGGGAGAAGCCTGTTGTGGACTAGGGACCTGCCTTACCCTACAGAGTTCTTCGTCGACCCTGGCTTCCATTCTGACCTGTGGGCTGAGAGCAGGTCGACATAAGCGTTAACAACACTCCTCTTATACCTGTTCTGGGCAGTCACACTGTTGGCATTGAGGCGCATTCCATTGTTTGTTTCCTTAGTGTATGTAGACTGCAGTGTGGAAACCTCTGCTTCTTTCCAGGGACTGTTACATCTAGAAAGGGCAGCTTCCATCCTTCCTCCTCTGTAAGTGAAACGTAACACAGAATTCTGCTCAAAACGCCTCTTTCAGCTCCTGCAGATGTCTGGACATCCAGGTGTACATCTGTGTAAAAATGTCGGTACAACATACCTGGATATGCGTTGGGAAACGTCAAGACGCATAAGCCTGGAAACCCACTTTCGGACAATTATCAGCCAGATCCCCACACCCACGTACAGACTGGAAAAACGGACTCACGGGCTTACTGACTCCTTACTGTCCCGTGCAAACTTCAGCCTGAATCCCCGAAGGAATTTGTTGGCCTACTGCGGGGAACATTGCGGGCCACAGGGCTAATAGCCTCGTTGGACGTAGAATCACTGTTCACCAACGTACCTGTGGGAGTGAAAGCAATCGGGATGATAGTGGAACGAGTGTATCGAGACACCGGCCTGTACTCTTCCTTGACATGCCAGAAAATATCCTGAAGGAAACTACTCCAAAGCTTGTACTGAAGGAGGCCCCCTCCTTGAGCCCGGATGGGCACATGTATAAGCATGTAGACGGGGTCGCTATGGGTTTCTCCCCTAGGCGTCCTGTTTGCAAACTTCTACATGGGTACTATCGAAGGGAAAAAGTCTTAGTCGACTTTACTTGAAACCCGCCATATACTGCAGGTATGTTGACGGACATTTTTACAGCAGGGTACCTGATGTCAGACATCTGCTGAGGAGCGTGAATAGAGGGAGTCTTCTGTTTGAGCAGAATTCTGTGTTACGTTTCAACTTACGAGATGGAGAAGGATGGAAGCTGCCCTTTCCTAGATGTAAAACAGTCATGGAAAGAAGCGGAGGTTTCCACACGCAGATCTACACTAAGGGAAACAAACATAGAAATGTGCCCAAATGCCCAACAGGACCTGCCCAGACAGGTACAAGAGGAGTGTTGTGTAACGCTTATGTCGACCGTGGCTGCTCAGACCACGAGTTCAGAAAGGAAGCAGGTCGACGAAGAACTCTGTTAGGGTAAGGCAGGTCCTAGTCAAACAACGGCTTCTCCAATGGAATCATTGAAGACATCATAAGACGGAAATCGGAAATGGCAGTGCAAACCTCTGAAGACACAACTAATACAACACCTATACCCCCTATTAGACTATTTACAGGAACTTTTCTCCACAGCTCATAAACGGAGGAAAGGGTCATGAAGATATTGTTAATAGCATGTTATCCCCTACAGACAAAAACCCGAAGATACACTAACGATTACTATAAAACCAAAAAAACAGCCAGCTACTCATGAGGAAATCTCCAGACACGGACAGAACGCTCTCCAAAGAAGGGGGGGGGGGGGGGGTGTAAAAAACAAACGTCGTCTATGCCTTCAAATGCCATCTTGGGATGTAAGCCTCAAAAACCAGTATATAGGGCAAAGACAAACAACATCTCTTTTTAGGCGTTTAACGATGCATAATCAACAGGGGCTCCATTAAGGAACACTATATTATATTCCCACAACCAAAACCATCCCCAGAGAAATCTTAGCAAAAAACGAAATCTTGATAGTAAAGCGGACAGCAGGCGGCTTGACATTGCGAGGCACTAACATCAAGAAGTCACCACCAGCAATCAAAAGCCAATTAACGCATAACTATTATTCTACCCACTTCAAGACTCCGCTCCAATATAGGCAACATCAAGAAATATGGGCCATAGGCCTTCTGTAGTTCTATCTTTTATCCAACTTTACATATCTAT
>WNGS01157136.1:9666-19840 GCA_020271785.1 Procambarus virginalis
AAAACAGCCACTACTCCACCGACCGGGATAATTTTTTAGCAAAGGAGGAGGAGAAGAATAGCTAAAAATGACCAGACTCTACCACCAATTCGGTTCAACTGCTAGAGAGGACGCCAAACACAGTGGCCTTCCTTAAACCAGAGCATTAGATATTAAACACCAAGGTAAAGCATCAAGCTTTTCCACTAACACAATAACATCATTTATATTTGCCAACATCCAGGGTATTACAAAACACTCAATATCCAAAAAAGTAATTTTATAGATGTGCTCCTTCATGAGGCAAAGTCAGTGTCTGCAGCCCTAACGGAAGTAACTCACACAAAGGACTACCATGAAGGTGAAATATGGATCTCAGAGTACATCTATTCAGATTGATGTAGGAAACACCGACTTCAGGGTGGGGGCAGCCTCTACATCAAAGACACACGTATCATCTGTACTGAGCTGCCTACACACCTCAAAATTAATATGGTGGAAGTGCCTGTTAATCAAAATAGGAGATCCCTAAATGTAGTTAGTGTCCTTGATATTAAAGTACGAGCACGGAGGCAAACCCCTCAGCAGTTTAAAGACCAAACTAATGAAATAGCACACTGCTTGGAAACCGCACAAATCCAGCTCATGCGAAACAGTCCTCCGTGCTATGGGGACTTCAACACTACGGCTCTGAAATGGAAAGCACCTGGCTAATACAGTAATATCAGAAAGACTACCAGGAAGTAGCCTAACTGACCAGGCAAGTGCAAATGACCTGCTACGAATGTGCAACAGGTTTGCCTTACACCAGCTAATAGTAGAACCACTAGAGAATAGGACGAACACCTTGACGTGCATTTTCCAATAATAATTGATGAATTGATCAGTGACATAACATAATGATTTACAAATACCTTGGTGCTTCATGATCACAAACTTACATTTTTTTTATGAAGTTTTACTGAAAAGTGACAATCATGGGGAATAGACCTCAAATCCAGTCCAGATTCCCGGTGGAGGAGATTTCAGCAAATTCAACTTCAATAATAAACAGATAAACTGGAAGCAAATAAACCAGAACTTCACAGAAATAAACTGGGAAGAAGAGCTAGACAATGCAAACCTGAACCCAGTACCTGGAAAAATAAGCTCAGTAGCACTAGAAATATGTTCAAACTGCATACCATAAGAAAAAAGAGAAAGAGATGCAGATTGGAATGGAACGTCGTTCCTATATAGGCGAAGAAAACGAATCGCGGAACAACTTGAGAGTCGCATCCTATCTCAAGAACGGCGAAGAAGGTTAGGTAGAGAAATAGAAACAATTGAACTCAAGCTACAAGAATCATACAAAACCCAGGAGAGGCAAAGAGAGCAGAAGGCCATCAGTGAAATTGAGAGAAATCCGAAATATTTTTTTCTCCTATGCAAAATCAAGATCAAAAACCACATCTAGTATCGGACCCCTGCGAAAGAGAGATGGAACTTTCACCGATGACAACAAAGAAATGAGCGAGTTACTGAGGAAGCAGTACGACTCTGTTTTCAGCGAGCCATTAAACGCACTAAAGATTGATAACCCAAATGAATTTTTCATGGATATGATACCAACATCAAATCATATATCAGACATCACCCTATCCCTACTGGATTTTGAAGAAGCCATAAACAGTATGCCTATGCACTCCGCACCAGGCCCGGATTCTTGGAACTCCTTATTCATCAAGAACTGTAAAAAACCACTTTCGCAGGCCCTTCACATTGTGTGGAGACAAAGCCTAGGTACTTGCGTTATCCCTGACATACAAAAAACAGCAGATAGCACCGCTCTATAAAGGAGGAAATAAGGCAGAGGCAAAAAATTACAGACCGATAGCACTAACATCGCACATCATAAAAATTTTTGAGAGAGTGCTAAGAAGTAAGATCACAAAATACATGGAATCACAGCATCCCCATAACCCCGGACAACATGGTTTCAGAACAGGGCGCTCTTGCCTGTCGCAGTTGCTGGCCCACTATGATATGGCATTAGATGCTATGGAAGACAAACAAAACGCTGATGTAATTTACACAGATTTCGCAAAAGCTTTTGATAAATGTGACCATGGTGTTATTGCACATGCAATGCATTCAAAAGGAATTACCGGAAAAATAGGCAGATGGGTCTACAATTTCCTGACTAAGAGAACCCAATGTGTAATAGTCAACAAAATAAAATCCAGCCCATCAACCGTGAAGAGCTCAGTCCCCCAGGGTACTGTGCTTGCTCCAGTACTTTTTCTCATCCTCATATCGGACATAGACAAGAACACAACCTATAGCACTGTATCATCCTTTGCAGATGACACTAGGATCTTCATGAGAGTAGGCAACATAGAGGATACGGCAAACCTCCAATCAGATGTAGATCAGGTCTTTCTATGGGCTACAGAAAATAATATGGTGTTTAACGAAGATAAGTTCCAGCTCATGCGCTACGGAAAAAATGAAAATATAAAAACGGAAACCACGTACAAAACTCAGGCAAATCATCAATGAGATAATCCTTTCCCTTAAAACCAAGTCTAGTGCCCTTGAGGAAATACCAACTTTAATTTACAAAAAAGCCTCCAGAACTTTAGCCCCTGCTATTGCATTGCTCTTCAACAAGTCACTTGAACGCCAAACCTTTCCAGATATTCTAAAAAAAGCGAGAGTAACCCCGGTACACAAATATGGTGATCTCACAGATGTTAACAACTACAGACCCATATCAATCCTGCCTAACTTGTCAAAAATATTTGAGAAACTAATCTACAAGCAGCTTTACTCTTATCTAGCCAAACACAATATACTTAGCTCTTGCCAATATGGCTTCAGACCAAAAAAAAAGCACTAATGATGCACTTATTAGTATGATTAACTTAATTCATGCAGCTCTTGATAAAAATGAGTTCCCTGTTGGGTTATTTGTGGACCTGCGTAAGGCTTTTGACACTGTCAACCACTAAAACCTTCTTCTTAAATTACATCATTATGGAGTCAGAGGACACTCCCTGCAATACCTCAAATCCTACCTTACTGACAGGCTCCAGTATGTTTCTGTAAATAATTCAATTTCTCCCACCCTACCCATCAACATTGGTGTTCTTCAGGGCAGCATACTTGGCCCTCTCCTCTTTCTCATCTACATTAATGACCTTCCAAATGCCTCCCAACACCTCAAACCAATTCTATTTGCTGACGACACAACCTTCATTTACTCCAGTCCTGACCCCCTTGCTCTAAATGCCACAATGAATACTGAGCTAGAGAAAGTCCATCTTTGGCTAACTGCCAACAAGCTCACCCTTAACATTGACAAAACTTTTTATATTCTGTTTGGCAACAAATCCTCTAGTCAAATAAATCTCAAAATAAACAATACCCAAATTTGTAACAAATTAGATGGCAAATTCCTTGGCATTCTCATTGACCACAAGCTGAATTTCCAGGGACACATTCTAAATATATCAAAAAAGTTTCAAAAACTGTTGGCATTCTTTCTAAGATCAGATATTATGTACCCCGCCCTGCCCTGGTGACTCTCTATTACTCCCTCATCTATCCTTATCTCAACTATGGTATTTGTGCTTGGGGTTCTACTACCCAAAATCATTTACGTCCTCTAATCACTCAACACAAAGCTGCTATTAGGACAATATCCAACTCTGGCCCCAGACATCACTCGGTACCCCTACTCAAATCTCTGAATATGTTAGATACTAAGTCACTGCACATTCTCTCATGTGTATTATACATATATAAAACACTGAACTGTAATGCCAATCCTGACCTCAAAACCTTCATAGAAGGTTGTAACAGAACCCATAGGCACCACACCAGAAATAAATACAGTTTTGATATTCCTAGGGTACGACTTAATCAAACTGGAAATGCTTTACAAATCAAGGGACCCAGAATGTGGAATGACCTTCCCAACCATGTTAATTAAAGACTGTGCCTCTCTCAACCAGTTTAAGAGAAAAACGAAGCTATACCTAATAAATTCCCTGTAACCTGCCTTACTCCTCTATTGTCAACCAATGTCTGTTTTTGTTTTAAGTGACGCTGTTTTGTCGACCGAATTGTATTTGTGCTGCTTTTTCAGCCATGTTCCCCCCTTCTTAACTGTTTTTTTTCTCAACTCATTTTATTCCTTATGCTCAATTAGTATTAAGCCTTAGTCATTTAAGTTTTTCATGCCCGAAACGCTTTGCGTAATAGTGGCTTTAGGCACTGTATGTACTAGCCTTATCTATATCTCCATCACTCTCTGTACAATCACTTGTATATATGTCCCTTACCTAAATAAACATTTTCATTTTCATTTTCATTTTCATAACATAGAACGAAAAGGCAATGTAAAGGATCTGGGTGTACTCATGTCGGAAGACCTTACCTTTAAAGAACACAATAAAGTAGCCGTCACAACTGCAAGAAAAATGACAGGTTGGATAACAAGACCTTTTCACACTAGAGAGATGATACTTTTCAAAACGCTTGTGCTCTCTAGAGTGGAGTACTGCTGCACAATGACAGCCCCTTTTAAAGCTGGAGAAATTGATGACCTGGAGAGCGTGCAGATCGAGATCCTTACTGCTAGAATCCACTCAGTAAAACATCTAAACTACTGGGACCGACTAAAGAGCCTAAATCTGTATTCCCTTGAGCGCAGGTGGGAGAGATACATAATAATCTATACGTGGAAAATAATTGAGGGGCTGGTCCCAAACCTACACACAGAAATAACATCACATGAGACCGAAAGACATGGCAGGATGTGCAGAATACCCCCATTGAAAAGTCGAGGTGCAACAGGTACTCTGAGAGAGAACTCTATCAACATCAGAGGCCCGAGACTGTTCAACACGCTTCCACTACACATAAGGGGCATAACTGGCAATCCCCTCACAGTGTTCAAGAGAGAACTGGATAAGCACCTCCAAAGGATACCTGATCAACCAGGCTGTGACTCATACGTCAGGCTGCGAGCAGCCGCGTCCAACAGTCTGGTTGATCAGTCCAGCAACCAGGAGGCCTGGTCGACGACCGGGCCGCGGGGACGCTAAGCCCCGGAAGCACCTCAAGGTAACCTCAAGGTAAGGTATATGTAGAACGCTATCCGCCGGTCGTCCCAAACGTTTCCAGCCCAACGTTCGCCCCTGCTACAGACTCTTGAATATAGAGCTCTTGACTCTCTATCCCGGCCAATCCTTGCTTCCTGGCACTCCACGGGATGTCTGTAGTATTAAAGCGATGCTTAAATCCACATAAAGTCCTGGTAGTGGCTTTCTGGCCTCAAGATCTGAAGCTCACTCGAGCGCGTCAACACTCTAGGGCGGCTCGTGACTGCCCGCCAAGGCGCCAGCCGCCTAGGAAGCCCTCCGTCTCGTGACGTCACACCACCCAAGGGCGCTTGTTATTGGTCAATTCCGGCACGTGACCTCACATGGTTAATCAGATGCCGGGAGGTATCACAATGTTTTGGAGGGAAACAGAATGGCTCAGCGCCATCTTGTACTCCAAAAGGGCGTAAGCCCCTAGCTTGCATAATCACACTTAAATTTATTTATTTATTTATTTATTTATTTATTTATTTATTTATTTATTTATTTATATACAAGAAGGTACATTGGGTTTGTGAGAATACATTGAATAGTACAGTATTAACAATCTTGTAAAGCCACTAGTACGCACAGCGTTTCGGGCATGTCCTTAATCTAACAGATAATTTTAAGTAGGTAATTTCTATCAGAATTGATAAATGATAACAAATACATTGCAAGAGAAAAATGAGATGAGAGAGCTTAGTAAGTATATTAAAGCACATTGTTATATTAAAGCTCTGATTGATTACATTGACAGCTTGATTGGTAATTTAAACAAGATTAATAGACACCATACAGCAGATTCACAGCACATATAAGACAGCAATGATCACAATGGTAAAGATGTTCAGATTAGGTACATAAAGATTGGGAGACTGGGTAGCAATAGATACAGATAAACAAGATAAATAAACACCATACAGCAGATTGGCAGCACATATAAGAAGACAGCAATGATCACAATGGTAAAGATGTTCAAATCGGGAACATAAAGGTTGGGAGATTGGGTAGCAATAGATACAGTGCAATTTTAAGGCAAAAGGTGAAAAACTATGAAGATGAAATTAGGTACTTTTTAGTATTGATTTTGAATGATGTAAAAGTTGGACAGCTTTTCAATTCAATAGGGAGTGAGTTCCATAAACTGGGTCCCTTTATTTGCATAGAGTGTTTACACAGATTAAGTTTAACTCTGGGGATATCAAAGAGATATTTATTTCTGGTGTGGTGATAATGGGTCCTATTACATCTGTCCAGGAAGAGTTTCAGAGCAGGATTTGCATTTAAGAACAGGGTTTTGTAAATGTAGTTGACACAAGAGAATTTATGGAGTGAGATTATGTTTAGCATGTTTAGGGAGTTAAACAAGGGGGCTGAGTGTTGTCTGAAAGCAGAGTTTGTTATTATTCTGATAGCAGATTTTTGCTGGGTGATGATGGACTTGAGGTGGTTTGCAGTGGTAGAACCCCATGCACAGATACCATAATTAAGATAGGGATAGATTAGTGCATAATAGAGAGAGAGAGAGCAGAGTTAGGTACATAATATCTGATTTTGGAGAGTATACCAACTGTTTAGAGACTTTCTTAGTTATGTGTTGTATGTGGGTACTGAAGTTGAGTCTCTTGTCTAGGAATAGGCCAAGAAACTTTCCATCATTTTTATTGCTAATGTTTACATTGTCTATCTGAAGCTGAATTGCATTTGTAGATTTGCTTCCAAATAAGATGTAGTAGGTCTTTTCTATGTTAAGTGTTAGTTTGTTGGTTGACATCCATAAGTGGACTTTTTTAGTTCATTATTAACAACATTATTTAGTGTATGTGGGTTGGGGTTAGAGTAGATGAGGGTAGTATCATCAGCAAACAAAATAGGTTTCAGAATGTTAGAGACATTAGGCAGATCATTGATGTATATAAGAAATAGGAGAGGTCCCAAGATGCTGCCCTGTGGCACTCCAACGGTTATTGGTAGAGTGGGAGAGGTTATATTATTGATGGCTACACATTGGTGTCTATCACTAAGATAGGATTGGATATAGTCCAGTGCATGGCCTCGGATTCCATAATGATGGAGTTTACATAAGAGGTAATTGTGATTAACAGTATCAAAGGCCTTTCTCAGGTCAATGAAGAGTCCAATCGGAAACTCATTTTTGTCAAGGGCTGAGTAAATTATATCAAGAAGACTAATAATTGCATCGTTGGTACTCTTTTGGAAGCGGAAGCCAAACTGACAGGGGCTAAGAATGTCGAATTTTACGAGATAGGAGTACAGCTGTTTGTAGATATTTTTTTTCAAATATTTTTGATAGTATGGGTAGGTTCGATATTGGTCTATAGTTGTTTATGTCTGCCGGATTACCTCCTTTATGAACTGGCGTTACTCTTGCTTTTTTAAGGATATCAGGGAAGGTATGACACTCAAGGGATTTGTTGATCAGCAGAGCTATAGGTGGCGCAAGGGCATGGGAGGCGCTCTTGTATACAATGGATGGGATTTCACTGATGTTCCCAGCTTTGGTTTTTAGTGAGTGTATGATGGACACAACATCTGTCGGGCTGACTGGTGAAAGGAGAAGAGAGTTTGGATAGCTGCCTGAGAGATATGTGTTGATATGTGTCTGAGTCTGTGGGATTTTACTTGCAAGGTTAGCACCAATCGATGAAAAGAAGCTATTAAATTCATTCGCCATTTCTAAATCAGATGACGGTGTAAGGCCATCCTTAGAGAGTGTTATCTGGTTGTGGGAGTGTTGTTTAGTTCCTAGGATATTAGAGATGGTATTCCATGTGCTTTTCATGTTGCCTTTTGCTTCTTTGAATCTAGTCTCATAATATGAAAGTTTAGCTTTTCTTATGATACTGGTAAGCACAGATGAGTACCTTTTAACTACTTCCTTTGTAACTAGGCCACTCCTAAATTTCTTTTCATATTCATGTTTTTTGTTGATTGATTTAATTATGCCACTTGTGAGCCACGGGTTATTTTTCTTTTATCAGTTACTTGTTTGGTAAGGAGGGGACAGTGAGTGTTGTAGAGGCTTAGAGTTTTGGAGAGAAAGAGGTTAGTTAATGAGTTATATCCTGTGTATTATTAAATTCAGATTCCCAGTTAACATTGTGAAGTGCATTAGAGAGATTGCCTAAAGCTGATTCACTGTGTAGCCTGAATGAGAGTTTCTTGGTTTCTGGTGGTGTTGTGTCCATGTTTGCTATGAGGAAGGTAGGATAGTGGTCAGTTGTTCTGTCATAAATTACCCCAGATGTAAGGGGAGCTGTTATATTAGTCCATAGGTGATCCAGGGTAGTGGCAGATGTTTGAGTGACTCGGGTGGGCTTGGTGATTGTGGGGATTAGCATACAGGAGTGCATGCTGTTACGGAAATAGTCAACTTGAGGGTTGTTTTGAAGACCCAGGTCAATATTGAAATCACCTCCCAGAATGATGTGATTTTTGTTGAGATTGTTATTTGATAAGATTCCTTACGTTGTCTGAGAATGAAGCTATGTTGGTATTAGGAAATCTATAGATGGCACCGATAGTCAGGGAGGATTTAAGGGATTTACTGGAGAACTTGGCAAAGGTATATTCACAATAGTCGTCTCTATCACTAATAACACTATTGCAAATGAAGGTATCTTTGTAATATATTGCTGTGCCACCTCCTTTTTATTAGGCCTGCAGTTATGAATGGCTTTATAACCAGCTAAATTGTAGAGTTGTGGTATAGTCATTACTTAGCCAAGTTTCCGTTAAAATGATGAATGATAATTTAGTACCTAGTGCTGTAAGTAGTGCATTTATATCATCAAAATGTTTACCAAGTGACCTGACATTTTGGTTGAAAACTGATAAGCAGGTGCTATTTAGGAGTTTGTTTTTTGCAAGATTTGCTGTGTAATACCTGCAATAATGATGATCAATGTGCTGATTTGTGTGGATATGGGACAGAAGATTTCGATCAGTATCAAAATCAGTAAGCATATAGATAAAATAATGTCACGATACAATAAGATAAGCAATTACAGGAACAGTTAAATACTAAATCTGCTGTAAATAGAAAGTAATTATAGCAAAACACAACAATACAATAATATAACATACAATAAAAGCTTACAAAGTACTAAGTCTACTAAAATTAGAGAATAATTATAGCAAACACAACAATAAATGCAAGTAAACAAAGAATTGAAACAAATAGAAGTAGAATAAAGGACACTAGATAGCCATGGAGGAAACACAAGTTTGGTGGAGAGAACAAAAAATCAGTAGAGACTGTCAAGATGAATATATAAAAAATTTGACAAATGATAATTGTAAAGTAAAATAATCTTAAAGATAATAAATTTTATTTAGCTTAGTTTTTAACCTATAATTAGTATGAACTTAATTAAGAGAACAAAATGAGATCAATAATTAATTTCAATAAATGACATAAATCAATACAATTAAATTTAAAATTTAAAAAGAATAGGGTAAGATTAGATTTAAGAGTAAAATTTTACAATGATACTGAGGTAGATGCTTACATAAGTGCATGGAGACTTGACATTATTTAGGAAATTATATGAATGATGAGAGAACTTAGGTAAATGGTAAGGCAGAGACAGCACCTTGGACAAAGTTAGATTAAGTTAGGTTAGGCTCAGGCACTGAAAGAGTATTTTAAGTACTGGCATGGTCGGGTTCAGGTTTTCAGATATACCACAATCACTAAAGAAGGCCAGTAGTTGTTGGTCACTTTATTTCATATCTTTTTCCTGCACTTTCCTTCTTTGCAATGATCGTTCCATTCCTAGTGTAGCACTGCTTGATAAGACCAGGGTTTAGTTTGCGAATTGACGCAGCCTGAAGAGGAGGGATCCACGCTGCTTTGTAAGACACTCATTTATATAGAGGTTGGTTTTTTGCTTAGCAGCTGATTGTATGAGGTCAAACTTAACAGAGGGATTGCAAGTTTGATGAGCATTCTCCTACTGCTACGGGAACTGTTTATCTATCTGATAGCTGATTTGATATCAACATTGACTTTGATCTTTGAATTAATTAGGGTGTGGCTA